>LD348692.1:13637-27676 GCA_001465055.1 Ptychodera flava | reverse complement strand
CGACGCACAGGCAAATTCGGTATGTGCTACCGTTGAAGGCGCACTTCAACCGAAGGTCACACCGGTGTTTTATATCCAATTTGACATGATTACTTGCTTCCTACAACTGTCTTACGATTTGCGGACAAATATCGCTTTCAAGGTATAGAATGATCTGTGCGTATGATTTTTCGTTTTTTAGATAACTTGTCTGCGTTAATAATCCCAAATGCATTGAAGTTGCTAAAGTCATATAACACAATAGAGCTGTATTATGTAGACTTATCATTTCGTAAAATGTGTACTGGTATAGGGATCAATATCGCTCGATCGATCGTAAAAACGCATTTGACCAATTAATGAATGACTTAAATACTTTAATATCTGGAAAAACGTCGAGTCACGCCTTGCTTTTGGAAGTTAAGGCATGTGGCAGTGTGGTACCGATTGTCGACTATTGTCAGGTGTTTGGGGATTTGCAAAACTTGGTAGGTGTGATTAAGTGATACAGGATGAAGTTCATGTAGAGATTGTAGATTACTAATATGTTGAGATTACTGAGATATTTGACTAATTAAGATGAACATAGAATAACTGTGGAATTTTTTGGGGTGGTATCGATTATCTATCAATTCCTCACTCTCTGTTATGCACTCGTTAAGACGTAAATTGTGACTTATAAGTCCATAAGGCAGCGCAACTTGAGAATTGCATATCACAATAATAAATAAATACTCTACTAATACTACTGTGCAATGCATACCTTAGTAACAGTAATAAGTAAGTTGTCTACTACTACTATGCAATGCATACGTAATTCAATTGGCTTAAAACTTTTTTGTCGAGCTGTCAAGAAAATATTTAAGGAAGAACGCCCTCAGTGTCTAATGTTATGTGTGACAAGTTACATAAGGACAATCCTACTACGAAGCAAACAAGACTACGCAGAAATACGCGAACATCGGTACGATCACCCACTGGTACACTTTGACGTAATCAGAGACCAAGTAATTACCTACAACATTGTAATGGGTTTAGTATTACAAAAACATGCTTGACAATAAATCCTTACACAAATGACAACGTTTTATTGGCCCATAGCGGTACAATATTTTAATTGAGTTTAATGAAAAGTAAGCAAATTACATGAACTTCTAAAAAAGTCATTATTGACAGTATTACAGCATTCTTCTTTCTATTTTTAAATACGTATACAAGCCACTATGTCTTCCTCTCTCATTTTCTTCAGTGCAAAAAAAACCGGAACATCTGTCATTTGGACCCTTTCTGCCTGAAGAGGAAAACGGACGTTTATGATGAAACGATGATAAAGAACAATTATGCTTGAATTGTAGGAACTTCGTAACATTCTCCTCTGTGGCTTTTCAAGTAAAGAGCATTGGTCACACCTTTATGTCCAAAGTGAAGGTGAAGATCGAACATAATCTGAACACCTGAATAAGACTTTTTTACTTCTTGACATGTGACGTAGAGTTGCACTGAGCCAAGTATGAACATTTCGAAACCAGTACGTTTCATCAAATTTTGATGCATTTTTGAGACTCCGTTTCATTATTGTCTTCTGATTTCTCTACGTCTGTCGGGTTTTTATCTATGTAATACATAGATTACCTCTGATCCTTCTGAATCGAAGTAGCCTCAATTTTAGGTTATCTCGCTGTTTCATGTTTACACCGACTTTTCGTATAATGTTTGATAGTTTTTGTTTATATTTGACAGTATATCATTCAGGTTGTTTGAAGCTAAAGCTGACACATAGCCTGTGCTTTAGGTGTACGTAGGCTTAGTTCTTCTTATTCCAACAGCTGTCGTTAGCATTTCGTGTCTCTACATATTACAATCTTTTTAAAATCGAACGAGTATTATCAGACACCTCTATAATGTGAATAAAGCGATGGAACCGGAAAAAGTGTTACACAACCCCATGCGATTTCTGTCATGCAAAGATTTGTAGTCGAATAACGTACACGTATTTTGATAACCTTTGCCTAAGGTCTCTACAGTTTGTAAAAAAGTACGACGAAGTAATTTTCTGAACTCATAGATTGCGTACGCATATAGGATCAATGTTGTATTATATTACAAAAAGACACATCTGTTACTTAAATGACAGCATTCCTAAGTGTAGTAATTGAGTGATTCAGTAGCTTCATTGGATTAATGTTGATTTTGGCACTTTTCGACCATATGTGACGGGGTGTAGCATGCTAGCAGGGTACGCTTACCCTTTCCGGACACCTGGTAACACCACTAATTACCTATACTTGTGGTTCAAGATGGTCCTTCCTGATAATGTAAATATTTGTGTGTGTTTGACCTGGTAATTTTATTAACTTGTATGATTTTGATTATTGTATTTGTTTTAACGTCACACTACACAAATTAATGAAATGCCTGTTTACTCTTGCCTAGCAGGTTGTGTAAAATATAAATCATACCATAAGAGATCTGATATATATCGACCTACCTACCCAAGTTTGAAGCAATCTCGCCCGTTGAATATAATTTGTGTTGCCTTCTGAAGGTTTTCTTCTCTCGATTTTTCTTCCATACAAAATCGGAAAGCATAGTAAAAATGTCACTTTGCTGTGTTTTATTATACTTTGCAAATGACAAAAGAATTATGGGTGAAGGTTATCTAAGTTTTACACGGTACATTCATTACTTTTCACGTTCATGATTTGACCACCAGTAAAATCTCGACTTGTTATAATTTCGAGCTCGTGTTGGTCGATGGGGCAAAGTACTCTTCTGAAGTCACTTAAGAGTATTGGCTTAAGAACTTCGATAACATATTGCAGCCAAATCAGAGTGACAAAATGGGAAAATTGGTATTCGGATCCATTCGGCATAAGTGGACAACGAAAGTGATGAAATCATGACGGAAAACGCATGCAAGGTCGACCATGGTCTCCATGACTTTTCAATTACAGTAACAGGACATCACAGTGCTTGTCATTTGACCTTGGAGTTTCATTGTTCGACACGCAAAGGTTTACATGTACAGTTGGACACAAGAAACACCGTATCAAAATGCAACAAGTTATCCAAAGACACACGACCTGTTTTCATTTTTGTCTTGCTAACAGAATGCTGAACAGCGCTGCTGCATGCATTTTAGGCGCTGAATTAGGCGCTGAATCAGTAAAGAACATTTGGATTTTTGCAAGACCAGTTACTCCCCAACTGCAATAGTAGGTCCTGTTACCCATTGCAGTGGTCAACAATGAGTATCACTAAATGTTGACGTTGGGTTCATGAAATTTTAAGCCATCGAAACCGACAAGTTAGCCGTTAATCACAACTAGCGAATTAGCACGCTTTGAGCAACGCTTCTGGATTTAGTATACCTATTTTTAGTAAGAGCTTCGTTTTCTTTTGCATTTATTTCAATATTCCCAATAAAAAAGACTTATGACCATTGGTGTTAAAATGGTCGATGCGGCGACCATACAGGAAGCATACTCTAGCTATCTCTATTGGTTGACCGAGATTGCGAAGTTTTAAGCCAATCGTACGCCTCAACAGGCAATATCAACGTAGCTGTCACTTTTTGAGAGGTAAAAGTTCAGCTGCAGTGTTTTATTTTGAAACATCCTAATTCACGGTAGGAGAAAATGCCGCAATTGGTGTTGTGTGTCAGGGTAGATCAACTTGTACGTTTCAATCAAGAAGTCCGTGTGTGCCAAACATTGGAACTCAGCACTCAAAATCGAACGAAGGTAAAGAATGACATTATAGAACATTTATTAAGATTTTATTACGTCATAATATGCGTGTTGATGAAAAGTGATATCATAAAGTCATGCGGCAATATAATGTAAAAATACTTTGAAACGATAGCTTTCAATATAGATGAAAACATGCCCTCCTATTCCGATGCGTTCTCGAGAGTTCGTTTGCTCTTATCTTCAAAATTTTAATGCGAGTCTAGTTTCGTTTCCTTTCGATAATTGCTCTCTTTCTCACCCTGTAACGTCGTATACCTAATTCTCGGGTTCTCGCATTACCATTAATAAAATTGGAACAGACTATTTGTAATTCATTAATTATGTTTTTTCAAAATGTTTATCTAGTCGATTAAGTTTTTTTTTAGATAAAAGAGGATAAAGAGCCTACGCTAAAGGTAAAAGTTTGCCCTTTCCTAATTACATAATTTGTTCTTCGTCTTATGTGAAATCTTTCATTGCTTTCACCTTTTCACATCGTAATACATGTATATGAATGAGCATTATAGATCGCATGGATTACTTGCGTAAAATGGCAAAGACAAGAACAGCAGCACCTATTATTTTGTCCATCAAAGTTACAGAGACTGATAAAAGATGTCGAATTTGTAACAAATTATCTCCAACATGTTTACCTGGTTTAATTATACATTGAAGAGACACCATAAAGTGTGCATTCAGCTTCATATCTTGATCTGTTTATACGAATAAGACAGTATACTCTCAAAGCTATATGACATGCGGGAAAATATTGATTTTCAAATCATCAACTATCCATACTTGTCCAGCCATATTTCATCTGCTCCAGCTTGGGGTCAGGTGTATATGTTTTACAATTCCTGAGATACTGTAGAGCTTGCAGTTCATAATGCGACTTTAGAGTAAGTCAAACATCATTGGCAATAAATTAAGGGGCAGGGCTTCTCGGAGAGTAGGCTTCCAAAATTGTTTAAGAAGTTCTATGGTAGAAAAGGAGATATAGTTTCTACATACGTGACAAGTGATATTTTTTATACTTTGATAATCTGATATACACACATTCCTAACTGTTACTGATAAAGTGATTCAGTCGCCTTACCGGATTACTATTTATTTTGACACTTTTGGGCCATTCTTGAAGGGCGTAGCATGCTAGTAGGGTACGCTTGCTCATTCTAGACACCTGGTACCACAACTAATTATACTTATATTCGTGGTTCAAGATAGTCCTTCCTTAAATAGTTACTATTTGTTTGTGTATTGGGAGAAGGCATACATACAGAATTTTGTTACCTTGTATCATTTGGATCATTGGGTTTGTTTTGACGTCTTATTAAAATTTCTACAACTTACATCTACAGAAAATTGTTCGAAGCGATCGTCTGAACTCGTGGATTGCGTACGCATAGCAAACTGGATCTAGCGCACTATTTACGTAGTATAGGCAATAGAAGATTTGGTAAAAGACTACATTCAATTGGCAAGACGGACATGCACTTGTTATCAAAACAATTACTTGAAAGGGTACCATGCTCAAAATGATGGCCAGTACGAGAGTCGTTACTGTCCTCAGTGCTTTATTTTCGCTGGCTGCGTTGGGCATTCTTTCACTGTTTTTGTCTCTACCAGCGCTGCACTTGACAAAGTTCTTACGAGTACCATAGCCAATCATTTGTTTCTGCTTTGCCTCTGTCTCACCTTGGGTGGAATGTTGTCCCAGTGGTTGTTTTATTATCGTGGAATCGGACGGTGCTGGCTCACAATCTAGTAGATCACTATCAACAGTCTTTTCGTTACCGTCCCCGAAGTGATCTTCATTCAATTTGTCCGATTTTGTGGTATTATTCTCGGTTACCTTGGACGACTTGTCATGTGAGTCACCCGAGGCCTCTTTCTCACTTGATATAGCTACTTTACTTGTTGAATAATTGCAACATTTTCCATCCGCCATCTCTATGAAAACGGGATAGTCATGGGCGACAAACAAATCCCCTGAAGCTTCTTCTTGCGCCTTTCTACAGCCAACAGTTTCATTCGCCATTTTTGAGGACTCAGATATGTGCGTGTGTTTAGAAGCCACTGGAGCCACGCTTTCTGTATGTATGCCTTTTCCCAATACACAAGGAAATCCGGCAGTTTCACCATCCCGTCTCGTGCACGTCTGATTATCGTAAGGTCGTTCTAATTTTAGGTTTAAAGGATTGTCCGGTGTATGATTCTTGCCATTGTCCTTAGGCGTTGGTAAAGACTTCTTTCTTTCGGGACTGTTTTCACGTTTTCCCGAAATGACATCCGATGGCGGTTTGCCCGAGTGATCTCCTATGCCCTGTTCGTCAGCCTTCAATAAACTCACACCTGTTTCAAATCCCTTCCTGTTCGCCACTTTACTTGCTAGGTTGTATATTCGAGCGTACAGCACAACGAGCATGACCAATGGCAACCAGAATCCCAGTGCTGCCTGTGTCCAGATGAACCAGCTGTTATACTTGTACTCTACAGTGCACGCTTCTGCTGAAAACTCGTAGTATCCGCGAATCCTCGGCCAAACCAATATAGGCAGGCCATGTATAATCAAGCATGTCACCCAGAGTCCAGCGATTGTAACGTAAATTCGCTTTGAAGTAATGGACGTTCGGTGCTTAAGTGGATCACTTAGTGATTTGTAACGATCCATGCTGATGACAATTATTGTGTACAGATTGACAGTACAAACAAGATAGTCCGTAAAGAGCCAAAACTCACAAATAATTCGACCAAACGGCCAATAACCGACCGCGGCGTATACAATGTAGCCAGGCACGGACACCAGCCCGACTATGAAATCGGCCACGGCCAGGTTGATGATGTACTTGTACGTTACTTTCCGGAGCTGACGATGGCAGGAGAAGGTGTAGATGACGAGTAAGTTACTGAAAACGACAAAAAAACTGAAGAAACCTCCACCAAGCCCGACCCCGACGAGCCAAAGAAGACGTATGTCATCGTTTCCATCAGATTCGACTAGAGTTTCATTTGTTTCCGTCTCAGACCAATTTCGAATCGAATTCAGTTTGTTACTCACAGCAGGGACGTCTCGATCTGCCATAATGATGTTGGCACCTTTATGTAACGAGAATTGCTTTCCTTACCATGGACATCAAAGGCGTGTGTTGTTTCACAGAAATGTCAGTGTGCATGAAAAACCCTTCGCAGTTCATCACATCCTGACAGCGAATGAAAAATCTTGCTCGGATAAGGTCGTATTTTCGAGGAACATAATTTACATGAGAGAAATTGCGCAAGCGCATGAACTTCCAGCGATTCTTCTCCCTTTCAAGTTGATAGTTTCAGGTTTGGTTGCTGGGGAATACTGGATCATGGCACCAGTAGATGTCAAATATCTGCGGCGTTTCAGAAAAGTTGAATTCAAGCTATCCTTCCCATTTTCAAAGCCAAGCAAAGGCTTGTTTTAAACAATCGAGAGCAACAACTGTGTATGTGTCTCGTTGCGACATTAGTGACATAACTCTGCGGTTTTGCATTAACGAATCTAGAGACAACCCATCCTAGCAAAACTTTGCCAACATTAGGGATGAGAGTTGTCTTACGTGATGGCTGAAGAATCTCCAAACATCTTTTGATTATAGAGTATCTTTCTTACCCTGCAATGCACCAATTTCTGAGAGCAAATCATCAGCATAATATCGGGTAGGCCTAGATTTAGCAAGTCTTATTGTAACATCTTGCCAATATATGATTAAGGCTATATTCTACTATGTGGAAATTCAAATCTCTAAGGTCAAAGTATAAAATGCTGTTCCCCGGATTTCCAGGCGTTGAGCAAAATTCTAGCAAATTTCTTCATTAATTTTTGGATACTGAGTAGCCACTTATTCGGGTATACCAGTATACCATGAGCTAGAATGAACATTCGTTCATATACCAATATAGTTGTATACGATATATAACATTATAGTAGAAGTTAAAGCTTTACATAATATTTATAACATATTTATAATCGTATTTATAATAATATTTATACTACTCCCAAAGGCATTATCAAACACCGACTTGCCTATATTCGTAAAAAGTATTTGGTATTGTTAACATTTAAATATACTATGTGCAGCAAGTAGTGTTTTGTGCACAAATTTAGATGTTCAGTGTTCATGTGTGCATGGTAACAGTAGCGTGCAAGTAGGGTCATTGCGTATTCACAACGCTTGTGTAAGACTTTCATATGTATCATATACTTAAATTCTTTTTTTATCAGGAAATATTGTTGGTTACGTCATCATAGAGCTTAAAGCAAATGACCAACGATTCGATACGCAAAATCTCTTGAATAATCTGCACCTGCTTATATTTTACACCAACATGTGACCATATTTAATTGACTGATTCGTGGCTTTCTTTCACACACAGCTTGTAAATGTATTTGTTTCAAAAGTCTTTTCTCATACTTTCATGTTGTCGATTTATGTACAAATATATTTCGCAACATAAGTAGATGCAATAAATTGATTTTTACATACTCTGTAGTGATTGATCATTATGCGAAAGAACGATGACATGTGTGCGACGTACTTTCTTGGCACGGTCATGATGTAACGCTTTCTTGTACAGCTTGTCTGCCATGACGCTATTTTAATTTGTCAAGCTTTAACTTTTACTGTAATGTTGTATATTGTATACAATTATGTTGGCCAATGGGGCGGCCTCGCCTGAACGTACAATCGAGTAGCTGTATGTATACATGTAACTATGCGTCGGACTGACTTGTCTACCCCCATGTTCAAAGTGCTCCTTTGCATATCGTCAAAAATAGATTAAACCTTCCATTTTTTGTCGACTTAAGCTGCACATAACAATGTGTCCTATAATAGGTTTAAACGACAAGGGAGGTCATTATATAGTGATAAGCACTTGTGTAAACATATTCAGTCACGATTTCGACAACAATTTAATTACCTACACAATTACTCTTTTGATATGGCGACATGTGGAGTCACCCACCATAACACCGGTTTTGGAACTTACTGAATTTAGCAAATATCTTCATATGACGAACATTTACCACATATCGTATTTTGTTTCAAAACGTGGCTAAACAATGTACGCTAATCTAGGTTCAGTTTTGACGACTATAGGACAATGGGTTTAAAAGACTAAAATATGCATAAAATAGCTACTTCTGGCATCATACTGGTTAGTGCTTGTCGCTCAGCAACATCCTAAGGTGTGGTCATAGCAGAGATCGTACACTAGCAGTGATGCAAAATTTACAATAAATAGTAAACACTCTGATTTACTATATTTGGTAACCTCCAGAACTGAACTTGAGTGCGCAAAATGTACGACTCTGAAGAGGCCACAGACGATAACTGCACACATATGGGTCAATATAGTGTCCTCGAGGCCTAACAGAAATACTGTTAACACAAGAATAGGATTATACTATTCTTGAAAACCATGTCAGTAAAACAGTACCATACTACTTTACTTCCTTTTATGATACTTGTATCTGCAGATAAAACATCGGCTTATCAAGTAATGCAATAGCATAGCATTTGTAGTACATATTTTCGTGAATTTATAATATGAGAAAATCTACAGTGCTCATAAAGAAATGTAAGTTTACCAATTTATATTCTAGGTGGCGAATGGACGATATCTTCTTACCATAGTGATAGATATCACCTCAAGAAATAATTACATGAGGCTTGTCGATCATCTAAAATACAAGCTTACTTTGAAGATAATACCGTGCCTTCGCTTCTCGCGCTTCGTTTCAAAATTTGCGTCAACCTACATTCAACGTATGGCATTGATTCTAGTTAAATATTGGCTGATCTCCCGTAAAAAGAGTGAGCTCCGTCGTCGACATCGTTCTAAGAAAGCCATCAAAGCAGTTTGTAGCGTTGCTAGGTGGTCTGTGCTTAGCATTGCGTTTTATTAGCTCAAGTGTTCACTCGTTGGCTAATGTCATAGCGATGTCTGTCTGCCTGTTCGTGTGTGTGTGTGTTAGTGTGTTGTGTGTGTGTGTCTGTCTGTCTGTCTGTTTACACGATAACTCAAAAACGCCTCAACAGATTCAAGTCAGATTTGCTACACAGGTACCATATGCTACTTGCAAGAACTGATTAGATTTTGGTTGGTGTTGCTTGCATATTAATGAAGTTAGGCAATATCATTTTTTCCGTACAATGGTTTCCGTATGGAGACGGTAATGACAGTATAGACATATATCAACAAATACCGCACAAAATTTCATGAAACGTTTCACAGATGACAATCTCAGAACATAGTGATGATACTGTGAGTGTCATGTCAATTATCTGCTCATTGCATATTTAATGAAATTTTGTTATTAGTGACATAACTCTCAAATTCCTGCACCAAACTTGATGATACGTGCAACAAATATTGATCTTATATATATATCTAATTATACTAAGAAGCATTGGGCAGTGTCAAGTTATTAAAGAGCTCATTTGCATATTTTATGAAGTTTTATAATTAGTCATATAACTCTGATATAACTGCACCAAATTTGATGAATTCTGCTGCAGATACTGATCTGACTGATATCTAACTGTGGTGTAAAGCACTTAGTAGTGTCCAGTTAATGAAGGGTTCATTTGCATATTTAATGAACTTTGTAATTAGGTATATAACTCTGAAATTACGGCACCCAAGTCAGTGAAATCTGGTACAGATATTAATCTGATAAATATCTAATTGTACTGACAAGCATTTGGCAGTGTCAAGTTAACAAATAGCTCATTTGCATATTTTTCAAGTTTTGTAATTTGTCATATTACTCCGAAATAACTGCACCAAATTTGATGAAATCTGCTGCAGATACTAATCCGACAGATATCTAATTGTGGTGTAAAGCATTTAGTTGTGTGGAGTTAATTAAGGGTTCATTTGCATATTTAACGAACTTTGCAATTAGTGATATTACTCCAAAATTACAGCATTACATTTGATGAAACTTGCTACAGATATTGATCTGATAAATATTTAATTGTACTGAGAAGCATTGGGCGTGTCAAGTTAATAATTAGCTCATTTACATATTAAGTTAAGTTTGTAATTAGTGATTTAACTCTGAGAGTACTGTGCGAAAGTTGATGAAACCTGCTACATATAATGATATAAGAGATATCTGATTGTTCGTATTACACGCCTCACACGGGTGTTGATTATACTGGTATGAATTAGGTTTATTGACAGGAATATTGAAAAACATTATACAATGAATCCTCGTCAGAGATAGTTACTCTGACAGTAGACCGTATATACACGTATAGTCTTATCAAGAGTCTGTCTCCAACTCTGCGTCGTGTGCTCAATTGAACTGCTGTCAGAATATACAATGTCTGTCTTATTTGTTTTTGTGTTTTGGAAAGTGATGAATCTGAGGTCTGCAAACGTTGCGTAACATCTCCTTGCATGCCGTCGTTTGAGACAGGTCAAAGGTACAATTGTTTTGCTCGTCCTCGTTTGGGAGAGGTCAAAGGTACAATTGTTTTACACAACTTCATAACAGTCAAAAAGTATGCAGTAATTCTTGTCATATTGTATTACTTCATGCGTCCAGTAGCGTCTGATAAATGTCAATACATGTCTTGTCTTCAGCGGTCAATTTCAATGCATGATAACTAAGTTTGTAATTTTGTCAAACTCAAAATTTGTACAAGTCATTCATATAACACGTCATTCCTTCCACTCAGGGGTCACATTAGCACACGTTGTTCTATTGAGTAAATTCTAAAATTTTCTAGTCTGTTCACTGGATATCAACACGTGAGCACATTCAGTTCATATCTGGTTGTGCTGTGTGTTAGTCAAGGAGTAACAATATGACTGAGGGCCAAGCGATCGTACGTTCTTTAAAAAATATTTCCTGTTAGAATTGATCACCCTAGTAAAATATTTATAAAACATTGAAATATTAATATTAAAATATTAATATTGATAATATTAGTTTGTCTTTGTGTTCTAAAATCGTGGTATAATATTAATAATTTAAGTTCAGAAGATAAAAATGCATTCCTGTAAGAATCGATATCACTCTGGTAAAATATTCATGAAAATATTTATTTTTTACAAGTAACGTCATTAGTTAGCCTCTGTGGTTATAAAAAGATGGTATAATATAAATATTTCAGTTTTAGAAGACAAAGTTCATTGAAGAGAGAGTTTACTGTCATGCACAATTACCTGTCAAATGTCAGCAAGCGGGGAAGAGCGTAAATGCATTACGACAATAGATTGTGCATAGGATTGTAGAAACCTACGGACAAACATTGTGATGCTGTTGAAAAACGAAATACCACAGGGAGTCGTTACCTGTGATGCAAAAATAGTCGTATGTCGGTAACAATTTCAGAGCAATTGTAAACATTGTATTCGAGGAATTAATAAAATAATGAAGTGTTTTAATCAAAATGCTGTTAAGGCGCTTGAAATAAAATCCTTTGTTTGCCGTCCACGTACCGATAGATTTTCAGAGAAAATAAAGAAAACGAACACAATGTTAACACTATTTTATATAAAAATATTATTTTTCCAAAAGAAGCCTGATAAAGAATGAGTTTTTGTCTGTGTTTGGTTTTCCCTGGCTGGCAGGTAGGTTTTTCAACAATCTAAGGACGGCAAACAAAGAATTTCCTTCCAATGGCTTGATGTGCTGAGCATATTTATTCTTTTCGTATTGTAAATAGATCATACTGATTAGTCATAAAGTGAAGTGCATCTCTTCACGATAAAAAACACTTATACATGTAGAAGTCAATATGCTTGTAATGTTATCTGGAAAACACAACTTTGAGACAACGAGAAAACGGCCACGCATGAGTCCTTGAGTGACAGTGAGCTGATGGCAGCCATCTTCGGCAGCTCGTATCGTGTGAGCTATTACTTTGTTACAGTTACCGATAAATGATCGTTTTTCTCACCCTCAGTTAGGAATAACTATGGCGAATAATGTAAAATTAATAAAAACGTTCTGCATTTAGTGTAGTATGCACCTCGAAAGTGAAAGACTTAAACTTTTGTCCAAACTGTCCTCAAGAAATCTTTCAACAATTCTCTTTCAAAATCAGGAATAAAAATCGGGGGTGTCAGTGCAAATATTGGTACTGGAGAAACAAATTACCAAAAATTTACCAATATTTGAAATTCAGAATGGCCGCCATTGTCTTGTTAGCTCTATGGAGAAAAATAAATTTTCGATTTTCGAAAATCTAACGCGGTAAAAAGTTTTCTTACACCAAGAATTTTAAAATGGACCTCTACAAGGAGTGGTTCAAAAAAAAATCGTAAAAATTTTCAAGTGTCCAAAATATCTGTCTCCAAGGCGCATTCTATATCTTAAGGTTCTTCCCGGCTCGTTTTCCTTCCGATGAGTAAGTAACTTCGTGTGTCGAAGTTACATTCCAAAAGTAAGAAAACGGACAAATCGACCTTTTTCCTTGACACACATAGTCCCTACCATTGCAATTCCACTATGCCTGTGAGAGTATGAAAATTCAGATCACAATGAAACAAGGCATTGATATACCATCATATTGTGACACAATGGCTATGTACACTGCACTACCACTGTTTATCCAACCTAAAAAGAGATATCGCGGGTAGTGTACATAAAGTCCGTGCTTGATCTGTTTTCTCATTTTATCAAAATGGTGTTTTCCAGGCAGTATTGCAAACACATTGACTCGTTATCACTTCTCTAAATGTTTTTGAAAAGCAATAAATTTTATGATAATCAGGTTGTTACGGTAGGACGGAAATAGATAATATTTTCAAACATTTTATTTTCTGATTAATTCAGATGCAATATTAAGCGTGAGAAAAAAATAATACATTAAGCACATAAATTTATTTTGCAATATTTCTAGCTCTAAAAATTCAATTTTCTTCGGGATTTCAATAGTAATGCTCCCATCTTTGCAAAGCGTATCAAATTTAGAAAGATCAGAATTTTCAAAAACAAATCCAAAGGTAATAGGTCATCATTTTTATAGTTATGCTTTGTACATCGACTTTACAACCGGCGACTGTGTGTTTAAGGGTAAATATTTATACCTTCAGTAAATCAATTGAGCGACGTTCTGATGAATTACAGACCCCATTTTTGCATTATGGTTATGTCACTGTTGACAGTCGGCGTTCCAACTCCGATTGAAATAAAAATTGGCAGATCAACAATAGAACTATTCAGAAAGCCTTGTCATGATATCGTAACATCAAACTTTTACATACGTTATATATATATATATATATATATATATATATATATATATATATATATATATATATATATATATATATATATAT
>LD348692.1:0-13545 GCA_001465055.1 Ptychodera flava | reverse complement strand
ACGCACACACACACACACACACACACACATACATACATACATACATACATACATACATACATACATACATACATACATACATACATACATACAATAAAATGATAACACTTCAAGTATGTTTGGTACGTTTATTCGAGTTTCACGCATACACGCGATCGTCAGATAGGTAGATTTTATTGTGTGAAATTTGCTTCAGGTGCTTACATGTAAGTATCAAGTTCGGTAAAACCAGGAAAGAGTATTAATTTCCTGAGCTACTTTATTCCTGCTAGAAACTAAACAGTATACTAGAAAGTCGATATATGATATATTCATCTATGTGTGTATGTTCTTAAGCTTGTGTGTGTATGTATTTATGTGTGTGTCCCCGTCTGTATGTCTCACATGTATATGTCAGTGGTACGTCCGTCATAATTTTCTTAATCACTTACAAATGACAATTTTTGTATACTTGATAGATAAAAGCTAGAACTACCCTTTAGGACAGGAACGATTGTATCACGAGTGAATTACCTGACAACTTTTTTGTCCTCTTATTTGATAGATGTATGGTTTAATTTTCAAATTTAATATTCACCGTGATTCTTTTCACTTAAAAAATAAACCAAACACAATAAAGTAGTTTCTTGATTAGATTTGAACTCATAGACTACGGAACCTACTCAAATACAAAGTAAGTCTGTGATGAAAATTGTTTAGCTACATTCCCATCTCTAATAAAAGAGTTTAGAGTCTAGTTTTCATCCATGCAAAACAAAATTTTACTATAAATTTTACTATAACCCAAATGGGATTCGAACCCCACACACTCATGGCAACATCGCCTAGCTGCTAGGCCTCACACAAAACCAGTCGGCCACTGCTTCCAACCCAAAAGAGTTGGTCACAGTAACCGACTTAGATGTTTCAATTCTGTGCGCGACCGAGCAACACGGTATGCGTGGAGCAGACGACACACAGACACAGTACACATACAGTACACACATATATAGTAATCGGAAAAGCACGAAGCTTTTTACTGAGCTATCAGACAGACTCGGGGACAAGTAAATATCCACCAGCAGAACTGTCCACTCAGGTTAAAGAAATATAAATTTTACTATAACCCAAACGGGATTCGAACCCCAACACACTCACGGCAACATCGCCACAAGAAAGCCAAAATCCTCACAAATATTTCAAACAATATCTTCCTTATACATTGTTAAAATTTCTGTTTAAAAGTACTTTGCAGTGACAAAATAATTAGTCGGTGATTATTTAACTTTTGCTTAGTGCATTCATTACTATTCAATTTCATGATTTCACAACAAAGTAAAAACATGCCATAATTTTCAGCTTCTGTTGGTTGATAGAGTACTGTGCTGCAAGTCGGAATTTCATGATCACTGACTTTTATTTTATGCTCCCTATGATGGTTCATGTTTATTTTGTAATACATAGTATACAACTGTAAAAATTACTCATGAAGGGTATTATCGGTGAAACAGAAGGAAAATAATTTTAAATTGATGCATTTCCGTTCAGAAAATTGTCTCTCTTCTTGAAAGACGTGTTCAAGGAAGGACTGTTAATATTAAATGTGTATATCCTCAGACCAGAATAAAGTGCAACACTTTTCAGACTACAGCAAACACAGTTGACTAATAAGTGCGCCCGAGATGGCCCGCCCCTGCAGTACGCGAGAATGCGGGACAACGGGTTCCGTTTTGTTGACATTGTCGCAAGGGCGCCTCCTGACTGCAACACTGTATTTGTCCTTGCGTGTACATACATTCTTAAAGTTGTTTTGGACTTAAACATGTTCTAAAACACTACTTTGGATATCTGCTCTACGGAATGAGGTAAACCAAATATGGTTTTCTCTCCCGTAAACTAGAAATCTTTTCCCTGTTACAATTTACATAAGAAGTTGAAAGAGCAGTCAAACAAGTTAAAACATCATCGAATATTAATTCTCGAAATTTCGAACATCACAATACGAGTCTTGCTTTGTTTCGTTTTCTATTAACTCTCCTCCCCTCTCTCCTCCCCCTCTCTCTCTCTCTCTCTCTCTCTCTCTCTCTCATGTAATCGTCATCATGCATTATTACTTGTTGATACCGACTAATTTTATCAAGTCACTTTTACGTTGTTTGAGATAACGGTGATTAATACAATAACCTGCGCGATAGGTGAATGCTTGCTATTACACTATGGTATACTTCACTTTTAATCTTATGACACCTCGCGTCATCCCCAATCTGCAGTGCTTGTACACAAACGTGTATTTTCAATCACGTTGATTATTGTGCGTAACGTGGTAGAACACAGTATAACAACAAGCCGAATGACATTTCCTGGCAAAGTTTTTGAACTATATATAGAGAATATTAAATCTACAAAAATTTGTTGAAGTTTCTACAATTTACATCTACAAAAAATTGTATGAAGCGATCGTCTGAACTCAGGGATTGCATACGCGTAGCAGATAGGATCCAGTAAACTATTTATATAGTAGAGGCAATAGAAGATTTTGTACAAAACTACATGCACTTGGCAAGACGGACATGCACTCATAATCAACATAAGCACTTGGAATGGCGTCATGCTAAAAACTATGGCCAGTACGAGTGTCGTTACTGTCCTTAGGGCTTTATTTTCACTTGCCACGGTAGACCTTCTGTTAGAATTATTTCCTCCCCTGGCGCTGTACTTAGCAACGTCCTGACCTGCGACATTTCCAATCCTCCGTTTCCGCTTTGCTTCTGCCTCATCTTTAGGTGACAGTTGTCCCGGTATTGATGTTGTAATCGTGGAGTCAGTCGGTGCTGCCTCTAGATCTATCAAATCGCTCTCAACAATCTCGTCGTTCCCGCCCTCCGTGCCACCTTCATTCGGGCTGTCTAATTTTGTGGTATTATTCCCAGAAACCTCGGGCGACCCTTCATGAGATTCGCCCTTGTTCTCACTTGAAATGACTGCTTTGCTTGAAGAATTGCAACGTTTTTCATCGGCCACCCCATCGAAAGTCGGATTGTCATACTCGGCAAAACGTTCCTCTGAAGTTTCTTTCGTCTTTTCACAGCCAACGCTTTCCACTGCGCTGTTTGAGGACCCAGAAACGCAAGTGTGCTTGGATGACACTGGGGTAACGCTTCCAGTCTGTACAGCGCTTCCCGATGCACAAGGAAATTCGTCATTTTCATCGCCCCGCGTCTTGCACGTCTGGTGATCGCATTGCAAAGAGGAGGCATCAGGGCTACATATCTCTGAGGCAATGACACTTTCACAGTCAAGTACGTTGGTAGAACTTGTTGTACAGTCGATGTACACTGTCTTGCCCTCAAGCTCACCCTCGAAGTACCGTCGTTCTGATTTTGGGCTCGGGGGATTGTTTGGCGTGCTTCTCTTACGATGGTCCGCTGCCTTTGGTAATGACTTCTTTCTTCCGGAATGGTGTTTACCTTTTTCCGAAATGATAACCGGTGTTGGCTTGCGCTCATTATCTTCTGTGTTTTGCCTCTCAGATCTTTTTCTGGTTGCCACTTTGCTTGCTAGGTTGTATATTCGAGCGTACAACACAACGAGAATGACCAACGGCGACCAGAACCCCAATGTCGCCCGCGTCCAAACAAACCAGCTGTGGTATTTGAATTCTACGGTGCACTCTTCGGCCGAAAACTCGTAGAACCCGCGAATTCTGGGCCAGAGCAAGTTCGGCACAGAGTGCATGGTACTGCACATCACCCAAATCCCAGCAATTGTTAAGTGTACTCGTGTTGACGTAATGGATGTGCGGTGCTTGAGAGGGTCAATGAGTGATTTGTAACGGTCCATGCAGATGACGATTATTGTGTACAGATTGACGTTACTGACAAGATAGTCCGCAAAGAGCCAAAACTCACAAGAAACCCGACCAAACGGCCAATAACCAACCGAGACGTATACTATGTAGCCGGGCACGGACACAAACCCTACTATGAAATCGGCCACGGCGAGGTTGATGATGTAATTGTACGTTACTTTCCGGAGATGACGATTGCAACGGAAGATAAAGATGACGAGCACGTTACTGAAAACGACCAAAAAACTGAACAAGCCTCCACCTAGGCCTATCCCGAGCAGCCATAGAAGACGTTTTTCATCGTGTCCATCAGAGTAGACGAGCGTTTCATTTGTTTCCGTCTCGGACCAAATCAGATTCGCAGAGAGTGTGTTATTGACAGCGAAGTCTCTGAGCCACACCATGGTGCCCTATGCGACCAGTTCATTCACTATGTTTGGTTGTCAATGATATGTAGTATTTCATCGATACATCAGTCAGCGCTGTTCAGTTTGTCTCCTTGTTCCTCTATGAACTAGTGCAGCTAGCGAGGAAGCGGTTGTCCTCTTATGAAATGCAATTTCGATGGGAGAAATTGCGCAAGCGCACCACACCGGTACTCAATATTCTCCATCTCAAAGTCACATGTTCGGTTGCTAAGATTGCGGGATCACTGGACGATCGACATTCCGGACATTTTAGAAATTCAGAGTCATATTCAAGCCATTCTTAACCTTATAACGCAGCGCATAGGCTCATATTAACCGAGAGTAAAATCCCCGGATGTGTCTCGTAGCAACCTGAATGGCGTTAATGTTTGTTAAGCCGAGTGAATAAAAAGTCTCCTGAAATTCGCCAATAGAATGATAGCCCTCAATTTTAAAACTAAGGAAGTTAGGAGCCTTTTATCAAATCAGATGAATGCTAACCTTAGGGATACGCCTTGCCTTCGATGACGAATAATATTACTGTTAAAGAATCTTGTCTGCCCTCTTGTAATGGAATGCATCAATTTCTGTCAGAGAATTGTCAGTACAATATCGAGTGAGCTTCTATCTGCTTGATGAAATAGCTAAATAAATTCGAGGAGATATTTTCTTTGAGCAAAAATTCAAATCACTAAAGTTATTGAAAAAATTTTGTTCTTCGGATTTACTGCACAGGCGATAGATTTTTTAAGCGAATACAATTGACGTGGTAGATTCGACGATAATTTCACAATTTATGAGAAATCAAGAATAGCGAAAGCGTAAATCCTGGCCGACATATTTTCGAGTAGAAGGTCATATCATATAACGCTTTATTGTATGGGTAGAGAGCGTAACTTTGGTAATACGGTAACTGCTTTGGTTTTTAAAACAAGTACATTTTTCATTCACTGTCCTGATGAACGCTGGGATAGCCTAGCCAACATATCGCATTATGAACAATATATGACGTTATTGATAACAAATTAATCCGTGTTCGGGAAGGGCTAAAATTCAGTCATCAGCAATAACAGTGGACGCCACATACATGCGTACATACTGCATTATACAGTTAAACAACAGGCACTTCGACATCATTTTGGGGACAGGCAAGAAACTGTACATACAAGATAGGGAAAATATTGAAATTCATATAAATTTGCTTGTTTTGCCGATGTGAAGAGACAGTTAAAGATTTCAAGTCCAAAGGAAATAACAAAGAGATTTCGACAAGCCGACGCTTGTTTAATAACGCAACTCGTTAAACATACATGTAAATTCCGTGCCCATACTGCCTTTTTACTCAGACAACTAGACGTATTACATGTTCATAAGCTGTGTACATATCATACCTGTTTCGATGTACTGAATAAGCAGTGTATGCCCGTGACAAAGCTTGGTACCTTCGTTCAACGCCCATGACTATGCCCACCCGGTTTTTTTTTCAACTGGAGATAATTTTTATGTGCCTGAAATAAATTTATCACAAAATAAACATCAAATAAATTATTCAGCAACCAACAGCTGGAATTCTCTCGTAATAAAAATAAAAAAGTATCACTCGAAGACACATAGTTATGAAAACATTAAAAACATATTTAATGTATGAATAATAGATATTGTAAACATTTCAAAAGTATTTTGTTTGCCGTGTATTACTTTATTATTATTCTCTATGTTAATGATATCTGTTCTTCAGTTTCAAGTTTCATGTCATTGTATGCAGATGACTCAAAATTGTATTGGCAAATTTCTAACAACTCGGACTGCAGTTCTCATCAACAAGACCTTAACCACATTGAGAGATGGTGCACGACATGGAAAGTAAAACTGAATTTTAAAAAATGTATGGTTATTTCCTTTACGAACAAGAAAACTCACATTATGCATGATTATAGTATTAATGGTGACAATTTATGCAGAGTAACATCAGTTAAAGACCTTGGTGTTCTTCTCACCCAAAATCTAAACTACTCTGCGCACATTAATACAATTACTGTTAAAGCTTTCAAACTGCTAGGTTTTATAAAACGTAACTCACGTAATTTTAGCAATATCAACACTCTCAAAACCCTGTATATAACACTTGTCCGGAGCCAGCTTGAGTATGCCAGTCAAGTATGGTCTCCACACGAGCTGTATCTCATTCACCGTCTCGAAAGAGTTCAGTGTAAATTTCTCAAATACTTGTGCGGTAAAACTGGCATAACCTACTCATCTGGCTACTACAACCAACTCTGTACCTTTTTCAAAATCCCATCTCTACAAGAGCGTAGGAGTTTTTTGGATGCCACCTTCTTTTACAAATGTATGTTCTCTTTTTATAACAGCTCCGAAGTTCTAGCGCGTGTCTGTCTGCATGTGCCTTCTCGCACTCTGCGCTCAAAACAACATTTTAAACATAGTGTATCAAGAGTCATTGCTCATTCTTCAGCATTTTTACAAAGAACTATGAAAACTTTGAATAATATTTCAAACAATGAGACTTTTGATATTTTTAATTGTAAGTATGGGCAATTTCGCAGATTTTTATTTAAGAATGTTTATTCTTTTTAGATCTGTAATTTTTACCAATGATTTAAGCAATAACCCCCGCCGCAGGAGGGTATACACGAGATTTCGGTACAATGCGCGACATATAGCACGAGCCGATAGGCGAGTGCTATATGGAGCGAATTGTACCAAAATCTCGTGTATACCCGACTGCGAAGGGGATTATTGCTATTATATTATATCAACTTGCGTGTCTTTGTTGTCTTACTTGGGTATATCATCACTCTAAGCCCCAAATGCAGAAAACGTACGTCTGAGAGATCGAACGTCGGAATTTCTGCGCCCGAGACCGAGCATATTTTATAAGTTGGGATTACGTACAGGCACAGTATCCTACGATAAATACGCATTAAGTTCATATCGACATTGCATTTTATTGGCATGCAACATGAACACTGTCTTGTCAAAAATACCTGCTGAACTCACACAGAAAATGGGTCAAGAGCTCAAATCAAAAGAAAAAAGTAACAATTTTTTTCGTAAATTTACATAAGAACAATAGTCCTGGATTTTTGGCATACTAAAAATAGATTTGTGTCATAATTCTGTACCGCATACGCGTTTACTGTATAAGTCGACCGTCGCCGCGTCGCGACATTAATATAAACGGCAAAGAGAAGTTACAGGATCTATTTTTGATGGATAATTTGGACGTTAATTGCGCAAGAAAACAAGCAGTTTTGAAATAATCGAGACGTGCGATGACTGCAAATGTGATGAACAGTTGTGCGTGTGTTCCCGATGCAGGGAGAGCTGGACGCTGACACTGCTCGTTGCATTTGATGTCAAATTTCGTCGCAGTTGCCAGGAGTCATCCCATTGTTATTTTGAACTTCTTGGTCTACATCGTTAGGACACTCCCCGGTCAGTTAGGACACTCCCCGGTCAGTTACAGCCAAAATTTTGGTAAAGAATATGTGAAATACCGTTGGTGTGAGGAAGTGTCAATTTATTTGTGTATGAACGAATACTATCTTCATTTTAAAGATCAGTCGCTCCCGCAATATCAAGCAAAGTTCGCGGTGCGCTATGTCGCCCTAATATTTGTGCATCACACCCCCGGTGGTGGCAGTCCCCGGGTTGGTGGGTCACCCATGCGCGTTACCAAATTCACGGAAAAGGGGGTGTTTTTCTTCAGTCATCTCGGAGATTCTAGGTCCGTGAAATCGAGAAAAAGGGGTACTTTTTCAGAGTAACCTCCGAGATTAGGGGTAGTCCTTTCATAATCTCCCTAGGACACTAAATTTGGTCTAGTCTCACTCACAAAGAAAATGAAAAACAGTACCGTACGTTTGTATGTACTTATGACGTATACATGCCCATCGGGCCAAAAAAAAAAAATTGTGTGTTTCCGGTAACCCGACCTACCCCAGTTCAAACCCCCCGACCCTAAACTTTTTTTTGGACCTTGAAAACAAATCCCGCGAGATTGGCTGGAAAAAGTTTTAAATCACGCGAGATTTCATGACGTCATTAAACAACAATGGCGACAATTAGCGTGTTTTCCGTAACATGTGAGAAATGCTATCACGTTCGAGAAAAAATGTCTTTGCTGACAACTTTGGAAAACAGGCGTAATTTAGAATAAATGTTAGAAGACTACCACCCCGGTTTCAAGCTTGTGTGGGATATCGAATTGCCATACAGTGTTCTGTATCACCAAATGGTCCCTGGTTCGATGTGGATAGTAACATTCTCCTGGGAGAAGTTGCTTCAACCTTTGGTGTGAAGTCGATACGACAGTATTGGAGACAAAGCTGTGGTATCACTTCAACATGTGGTCCAGGAAACCAATGAGAAGGCTATGAATGCCCTTCAAGTTGTGATGGCCGGTGGGCGTGAATTTCCCCCAAGAAGACATCAAGGTAAAGCTAAATGTTTGATAAACAGCGTACGGAACTAACTATGAATGTAGCGGTCATGTGTGATGCAATTTTAGTGCGAGGCCATACTAGTGCTAAGTAGCGTCAGGCGTAAACCGTCTGATAAAATTCCACGGTCACCTTCGCCACAACCAGGACGGCATTGCAGCTGTACTTGTAAAGATCCTGCATAGAAAATTGCTAAACTTGGTTTTATTCTTATTTTCTGTGTGATTTTAAATATTAATTTCACAGTCGAACGTGCAGTGATGTGCACGTGTTTAGGTTGTGAAGCTCAGTCGCGCGAGGGCGCTCCGTATGCAACTTTGCTCCTGTCCCAAGTCCACATTGTAAGCTGTATGTTGTAACCCAGAGAGTCATATGGCTGCAGGATTTTGTTGGCACATTAAATTAAAAAATATCAGAGATCAACCCCCCCAAAATGATGATGGTTTAAGTCACTGATGTGTCTGTGAAAGGATCGAATTGTTGTGTGGATAAACCCAGTTTTATTTGGGTTTTTAGTAGGCAAACCCTACATGAATTCTGTGAAAAAAAGAGTGTGTCTCCATGAAAAATATGCACAGAAAATAAACAGTGACTTCAAACACGATGTATTGCATGTTTTTGAAGGTCGCCAAAAAGGAGAAAAAATAAAATTCTTTTAGACAGAGAATTATTGGTAATATTAAGAACCTAAACAAAAGTTAAGTGTAAATTGCAATATGAAAATGAATTTATATATTTTGCGTGGTCACAAATGATATGAAATTAATTTTTTTTTTTATGTTTGTAGTGCTGGTGTCAAAGATGGTCTTTCAAAAAAAGATAAATTGTACAACAAACTGGTGACACAATTTGTTGAAAAAGGATTGGATTTCCCCAAAGCATCTGCAAAGACTACTGGATCCTACATTGTGCAGGTACATTTTAATTTTTTATGAAGAAAATGGTATGCATGCTGTTTTAAAATGTTCAATAAAATATTTGAAATTATTTCTATTTATTATGAATTTAGTATTTAGTATTTTAACTCTTTTAATTTTGCTTCATTGCATGAACTTTATGGTAGAATATATATGTTCTGTACATTTATTTTTTAGTGTTATTGTCAATTTAATTTATTTTCTAACATGTTTGTTTTCATTTCTCATTCCTTTTTTCCTTTCAGAACATAACTAGTAGCTGAGCGAGTGATGTCAATCCTCAACCTAAGATTACAGAACTGTTCATTGGAGAGACAAATGATTGATGACAAAGGAGAAGCAGATCTTAAGAAGTGTGGATCAATGGCTGACATCAGAGAACGTATCAAGAAACAGGCAGACCTGAAAGACAAGTGGGTAGAAGTTGTAGAACCACTACAATCACTTGTACTGAATAGGTTTACCAGGCTGAAACTGAAAGAGGAAGCAATTCAGGCAATGGACCCTGTAGCTGATGTAGAGATAGATCATCTTAAAGTTAAACAGCACTTGCAGGCAGCATTTCCAGATCTGGCTACAGACAAACTACAGAAAGCACACACCCAAAAGGTGAAGTCCTACACAAGCTGGATGGACAAGCATAGCCGTCAGAGGCAATATTGCTTTCAAATCAGGAAATGTGATGATACCATGTGCTGTACACCAAAGAAGACAGTAATGGATGACTTGGAACGGCTTCCTGATCCGGTGTTGCAAGAGAATGGAGAGCACTACAAACAGTACTCTGAAGTGAAAGAAACAGACGCCACAGAAAATGACAGACCCTCTCTAACTGTGACCAAAGTCTCAAAGCAAAGGTCAAGTCAAAGTGAAGCCCCCAATCAGAGTCTGAAAGTGTTTCAGTCCAAAGGGCATCACCCCATTGTAGTAATATTACATTTTCTGCTCAGACTGCCAGGGTAAGTCTGCAGTGTGTTGAGTGCAGAAAGCCAGGTGTCATCTATGCAAAGACAAAGTTGTCCCAGACTGATCAGATCAAGCTAGCAATCCTCATGTCAGAGAATGACTATACCTGTGGTGCAGAGCTGTCACCATCCGACCATCGGCTACATAAAAAAGTTGCTTTGCGGCCACATCTTAGCTGTGCTGTACCAGTGGAGATCCCATATTATGGAGCTGATGTAGGACAAAAAGATGTCTGTGCCCACTGTGGTTGTGATGAGGCACAGATAGATGCTGAATTGAAAAAAAAATACAAGACTGTCTTACCTATGTGTAATGCATGCCATGAACTTGGCAAAATGCCAATCACTTACCGCCCATTTGGCAAAAAGTAAACAATCAGCAGTAGCAAAAAGCAGCAACAGAGTCTTTATCTGCATCACAAAATGTCCAAAGCTATGTCACGGTGCATTGATTGTCAATGCTACTTGTTTCTGTTTACATTAAACGGTTGAGAAATTCAAGTGACGGTATTAAAACTTTCCCATTTCCTTTTTTGCAGAGAAAAAAAAATTACCAAAAAATAAACAAAACAATTTCCTACCTACCTACCCTATTTCTGAAGAGCATGTTACAGGAAACACACAATTTTTTTTTTGCCTCATTTGTGATGTATGTACATGTATACAAAGTCAACCTCCAGGGTCAACCCTGGAAGTCAACATACTAACCTCCTAGATTTCGAAAATAAGGGTATGTTTTTTACAGCTAATTTCTCCCAGATTTGCCACAAATAGGGGGTGTTTTTCTCAGAAATATTCTAGGAAAGGGGGTACTTTTCAAACTTGGGTAACAAGCATGGGTACCCACCAACCCGGGGACTGCCACCGCCGGGATCACACCCCGAATGTGCTGCTTCAGAGATGTCTTTCATCATGTATCCCAACTTATTTACACCGAGAGGTGAGTTACAGACCAACACTTTATCTGTGTATCAAAATTCGGTCTCCGGTCTTTGAAACAAAGTGCACTATTTCGGTTTTTCTCGAGGGTGTATGGTTTAGATAGGTACGTTCAAATGCACCGATCGGGCAATTTTCGAAAATGCTGGTTTAGGGGCCCGTTTTACCACCGCTATCAATGCTAAAACAGTATTTTAGCATCGGTTGAATGAGCTCTCGTCCAATCACAATAGCGCATGGTAGCATGATATAATATAATGGTTTTTTTTAACTGTGTTGTTACTGTCTTTGTTTCTTTGTTGTACTCTTTGTCAGTTCTTTTTCTTTTGCTGGAACTGTAATTGGGCGAAAGCCCATTGTTCCAAGCCAGTAAATAAAAAAAAACATTGAACGTTTTATAATCTATTTTCTATCTAAACACGCGTTTTAAAATACGCTATTCTTATTTGTCAGCTATGATTGAGTAGATTTTTCCCCTTTACGTATTGTTAATATATTTATTTATTTATTACCAAAGCCTATATGTATATTTTTCCGAATATTTAATGACGTCCATGTACTCATTTCGCATCTCTTGTGATTGGCAACATCAATACCTTACACAGATACACACTTTCTATATAGTAAAGATACATCATAATGTACAATTTACCCAGGCCACGGACAGAACTAGTTCAGTTAAAACTATTTTTATGACCCCATCAGATTGTAGACTTTATGATTTTTTTTGCAATTTGCATTGTTTTCATCATGTGATGAAATACGTATTTAACACCGTACAGTACAGTGCAGTACAGCATAGTATACTACAGAACAGAACAGTACAGCACAGCTAGTACATTACAGTACAGTACAGTAAATACAGCACAGCACAGCACAGTACAGTACAGTACAATACAATACTACACAATACAATACAATACAATATAATACAATACAATACAATACAATACATTATTATACATCTACCATCGAGAACAATAGAATTTAGCGTGCGCTAAAAAAAGCCGTACGGAACTCGCGCCCGTTCCGTACGGCACGGTTTCAAGGCGCCCCATTCAATGCGGGTGTATCTGCGCGTTCACTGTAGAACGGTTTGAAGGGACCCCTTGGACCAATCTCCACACAGAGATTGAAGCGCAGTGCGCCGCTGCGTGGATAATTCGAACCAAGCTAGAGGGTCTCTGAGTCGTTGACCGCGCGCCCCCACCAATCTCTGACGATGCTGAAGTTATTTTCGTATTCGTTTTCGTATTCGTTTTCGTATTCGTATTCGTATTCGAGTCACTGACAAAATTTTTTATTTTTAGTTCAAATTTCGTACGTATTATATAAAAGTTCTGTCTTTACAGAAGTTAAAGTGCTTTTTATATGACAATATATCAATAGGCTACTTCAATATTTGAGAATGTATAAAAGTTGAAAAAGATCCAATCTTTTTAGGCCCTAGATAGACTTGGTTCAAGTCGGTGAATTAAATAAAAATGAAATCATTTATAATAGTTTCTCTTGTGTCTCTCCTATTTCCTATCCGGAATTTGGCAGCTCACGCCAGGTTTTCCCAGCTATCGAATGCGTCGAGTTTGAGTCTGCGCAGTAGTGAGTTAGTTTCTGCCGGATTCACCGACTTGGACTTCTTGCAAGTACAGGCGGTGAGACGGATTGTGTACACAGTGACGTAGAGCAAATACAAAATGATTGACAGCCCCGCCGTTATTCTGGCCAATAAGAAGAACGCATGCTCTGCATCCATTCAAAAGTTTGTTGTCATCTCAGTGCAAAGCTAGACATCGAGTACGTTTTATATCTGGGCGAATAATGGCATCAAGTTCGTACATCAACTGCGTTTTACAACTGATCGGTCGACCATCGCTAATCATGCGAGATTACCAAAGAAAGCTTGTTGAGAGTTACATTGAGGGAAAAGATGTGTTCGTCTGAGCACCAACCGGCAGCGGAAAATCACTGACATATGAAGTCGCCCCACATTGTTTTGATTTCCATCGCTTTGGGCACGTAAGAGAACAG
>LD348691.1:17924-32837 GCA_001465055.1 Ptychodera flava | reverse complement strand
TATATATATATATATATATATATATGGATGGATGGATGGATGGATATGCGCATGAGAAAATATTGTATATTCGTATGAATATATATTTATTTACAACGAAGTGTGTTCCATGTTACATACTTTTTTTATCGTAAATGAGTCGGAGAATTGACTGGGAGCCGTTGAGGTTTTTATGTCTCTATCCTTCCATTAAAGTCATATTTCACCGTTGCAAGTCACGTGGGTGCGACAGTGATGTATTTAAAAGTTTCAACAGGTGGGGCTTGTTTGTTTAATCGACTGGTTTTAAATTCTCACAGAGTGCAACGAGGGCACGGGTGTTTTTGACGTCTGCCTATCTTCGGCATGCAATTGCTAGCTTTGATTTCTGCGTCATTTACTTTTCAACGCGTGTCCAGGACGAAAGGTGAAAACTTTTACAAAACGTGCTGGCAAAATCGAAAGGCGCGCACCCCGAACGTCCTTTCGCTCAAGACTGTCGGGGAAAATACTGACAAGTTAATTTATGAATGGTGGTTGTGCAAGGTGGACCCGGCTGTACACGGGATAAACAAATTACTGCAGAGTCTGCGAAGAACACCTGACAACTACCCGGCCCTCTACCTTGCGCAGGTCTCAGACATGCTCGGGTATTAAACTCCACATACATGTCCCACTGGCAAACATGACAGACTACGCGCTGTCCGTATTGGTCTTTTTTAACTCTGAGTAGCGGATCGAGGCAAGTCCCTATTCTCCATCAGTGACGACATCAATATTAAATCTGGCCAAGTACGCCACTTTTATTGTTCATCGGTTATCATGCGTGCGATTTACAATTTTTAGAGCAGTTCACTGGACTCATAGAGATATTTTGAGAAGAAGGCCGAACGGGCTCCGCTACAGTTGTAGACATGCGCTTAAAAATATATATACAATCAGCAATAATTTCTTTACTGTGCTATGATAAGAATATCTTTCTCCTGCTGACCGAGATAATTTTTTCAGAGAAAGCTGCAAGGAATAGCGTCAATACGATGAGTAATTTTGGCTCTGAGTTGTACTGAATCCGTGACTGCACTGTCACCATGGCAACCATAGCGCGTGAGAAACCGTATATTGTGCCCCTCATAGCACTTCCTTTGAATCCAATTTAGGACATAGGTAACATTCTGTTAGGGCTGGGGTAGAGATATCGATTTACCAAAACCAGGACGCAGTGTCTCGCCACGATAGTATTTATGGACTGGGGTAATGGGGCAGGAACAGGCGAGCAGGGAAGCCATACTCCGAATCCATACAGCGGCTGCTAGAACGCTTTCCTTCTGAAAGTTTCACCCGCTGTCATTGATTATCAACGCCAGAGGTCTTTTGCACATGGAGATCAAATGGCTATGCAGATTTCTGGCGAGAAAGCGTCCCTGATCTTCGATAGCAATCCATCGTTGTCTCATAAACAGTCTCCCTAATGAATTAAACATTGTCGAAATGCGCTAAAGGTGCACAGAGCCACCTCGTGCAATTCATATTTTAATTTTTTTCAATTGCTTGGTGGCGTTTTTGAAAGGAGCGTAGTTAATTTCAATCAAAAAGCTCGGCCAGGTGTGAAAATCATCTCGGTTACTGCGACCCAGACGAACTCGATTATTTGATGTGTATCGTGTTACAAGATTTCGAAAAAGACGAGCTGTTACGAACGGCGGCAAGTTCTGATGGATTGTACTCTCGTCGCTCGACACAGTGCTTGATAGGTTGTTCATGCACCGCTGACTTGCTGTACTCCGTCGATGTTCGTTTTTGTTTTGTTGTATTCTTTAGGAGGGGGGTTTTTCATAATTATTCGTGTTACGTACTAATAGTACACTTAGAAGATTACATTCTTAACTTAACAGTTGTTCTTCGCCCGTCGCAGTCCTTCTACGCTATGAAATTGCGAGGAGACTGTGGTATTCCACTACGCTTGAAGGCACCGATAACTTTTAACTAACGCAAAACTGTGTCAAGATGGCGTCAAGCGATGATGACCTGCCTTCTTGATTTTATGAGCCGGACATCCTCGCTCTGCTTGCGGTTGTCATGTTGCACAGTTCAAGTTTTATTTGCGCAATACACACAACGGTTCAAGGTCAGAGCTCAATGCTGAATAGTAATACAAAGGTGGGTACGGGTGTGGCAGTTGTCCTGTTAGTGTTACCATAATTGCCGTAAACTCAGCTATAGGAGTATAGCACGCTTACTTAATTCCTCGAGGCGATAGATTCATCGTTAATAGGAACGACAGAACAATATCGGAGATTCTAACAAGAAATGGAAATAGATATATGAGACAATTCATTTCAAATGGAAAAATTTTGGCCTCTGTTCTTGTCTGACCGCTACCTGGCCGTGTTGTCATGGCAGCATTGCTGCCCTGCCGAGCCTCGCGTAATTAGATGCTAATAAGATGGCTATAATAGCTTACGTAATGTTCAAGACGATGAACTTTTCTTTCGGAACAGGAGAGACACTGAGAATTTTAGCATATTGGGTAATTTTGAAAAAAAATTTCAACAAAATATGATCAGAGATATGCAATATTTCAGAAGGCCTTGACTTGGCGGGGATAGTGTAAATGGATTATCAATATAATGAACAGTCTCTGCGGACTTGTCCCCAGTTGTGAGAATAAGTACATAAGTGCTACCTACATATTTCAAACCCAATGCTGTTTATTTTCTACAACGTTAGTTTCTACCTTATTATTTTTGCAAGATGGTAGGATTCGAAACAGTTGCAGATAGGACGCGGCTCGCCAACATGGAGAAAAGCGAAGTCTTGTCAATAAGCGAGAAAGAATGGTTGCGTAATCACATCTTTATTCATTCTCACACGCCGAGGCTGGATAGCAACCAAGATTGCTTCACGCTTCAGCCAAGCGCGAGAGAAGAACAGCCGCGAGTATGCAGACATTTTTACAGGGACATTGTAAACCAGACGTTGAGTCAATACATCCATTCATACGCTCTTACGGGATTCAAAAGACGCCATATTGACCTGCCATTGATGTAAACACTTGATATTTCACAGAGCGTGACATTTGGACGTGTTTTTCCTTTGACAGAGTACACAACTCGATGTTTTTACTTTCCGCGTTCAACGTGTGTCTCGCCTTTCGCAAACACCAGCCTAGGCTATGAGCGAGAAGATGCGCCTAGATCTCGCCGGATTGGGCCATTTCTAGTATAAAGCGTTAATCCCGCTTTCGCACCAGACACGCTCTCCCGGTCGCTGGGGCCGGTACGGTGTCACCGCTGAGAATTGCCCCCATAGCGATTACGGCCACAGTTGACGCCTTCCTTACCTTGTTCCGCCTGCTCTTCCGTCGCCTTGTTGTCAACCTGGGGCTCTTCTTTTGGTTGCTCTTTTGGAGTGGTGTCGGCGGTAGCCGCGGAGTTACCAGAACTTGATGCGCAACCCATCTTGCCTGTGTTCAAAAGTGTTCTGTTCTGTTCGAGCGGTGTAAAATGTCTTACAAGCGGCGATGAGACCTACACGAGTTTATTCTTGGTTTAACGCGGACGTTGACACACAGTCCTCCCTCGATGTGTTACCAGCTAGGATCTGATTAGTGATTTGTTTGTCCATTGTCCTGCTACATTTATACTGTTTATTTGTTGTGCTTGTTGTCATGGTGATCATTTGCATATACCCTTGAGCCACTCAGTTCTTGTCGCTCTTTCCTTCACAGTCGCTGGATTTCACACAACAGACTCTCTGTAATTTTTTTCTATTATTCATTGATGTTTATCGACGTTTACAACACGGGCATGGGCGGACAACGCGGAAATTGCACCTTTATGTACATAATGTAGCTTATCTCAGTTCTATTTTGTCCAGCGATGTTCAACAATGAGGTTGTATTTTCCCATGTCATTTTTTCCCGTTCTTAAGAAGACAAAATAATGGGGGGTAATGTTCTGTAAACGAAAATATTTTGCAGATACGTCTAGAGACTTACCCCGGAGTCGCGAGTGATTATTGCGGTGTATCGACTTTGCGACCCTTGACCCTCTGATAATATTTAACAAGCACTGCACCATTCAGTACGGCCCAATCGCATTCAGCAAAAAGCTGCCGGTGAATGACGACAATAAACGCGTACTGGCTCCGAGATCAAACCTGAAGCCTAAGAGTTGTATTTTGGTGAGACCCAGAGGTAGAACGTTGATAGAGAGAGAAAGGAACACACTATATGCACCGTATTATTGAATTTCATAAATACGGTCATGTGGCACGCTGTTCCTGGCCAGGTTCGTCAGACACATATTGTCGTAAATGGAAGCTATAATTTATAGTAATGAGAAAATGATGAACCTTAATGTTACGTTTGATTAAGACACAGAAGCTCTTAAAAACGCGTCAGATTAGGAACACAGAACAATACTATGACAACACAATTATCCGACAGACGCGTTGCGTCACTTTTTGAATAAATTGGAATTTATCGGTGACTGAAAGATGTGGTTCCATATCCATAGCATGAGACAAGTTGCTTTTTAACTTAAAGTTGACACTCTTTACTGCCCATGACTCCCATATTTCATGTATGACTATACAACCTGATGTCGAAGTGAGCTGAAATCCGCCTATCAAAAACATGTTGTTTACATTGTCACACATGCTGTATGTGAGAGAGTGAATGCACTACGCAATACATATATATGACATATATAAACAAAACAAATATGCTCTATAACAGAAAATGAACACCATGACAGAGAACGTATGATAAATGACTTACAGGAGACATTTTTAAGTTTTCTTCCGACCTGCAGTATTTGCATCATCGAATTTCGCCGCACGTTCGTGTACACAAGATCCTTTTAAAACTGAAGGACAACTTTTTGACAATGTGAAGTTTAACACCTGTTAAAAACTATCTACTGTTGATTGACCAATCAGAGTGCTCAATTCAGGGTGTTTTATCTACTCATAAAGCCTTGGTCACCAAATTCCAGAAACCAATGACAGCGCCGTAGTAAATTACTGTCCAATCAAAAGTGAACATGTCATATTCTGTAGACATCTGGTACGTTTTACTATTCAAATTTGGTAACACAGTGGAAACCAGCTGCAACACAAAATCTGCTGTGCCCTTGGGCATTTATATAATGTGCCCTAGGGCATTTACAGGATGTTCCATTACATTGGAAGGCTATTTCACAAATAAAAGTTTTAATTCATATCCTAAACATGTTACATTGACAAAGGGGACGGTCGACGTAAACACATTGAAAACGAAAATATATCAGTTAGGGGCGATAGTTTTTAAGTCGGATAAAACCTTCGTACTCGGGCTTTATCCTATACATAAAAAAACCCCAAAAAAACAACAACAAAAAAACAACAAAAAGCAACAAAAAACCTGATGTTTGAATTTAGAGTCGATGTTTACACATCGAACTTTTCTAGGTCTTCAGAGAGATAGCCATTGTTCTAAACACGAAACCAGAACTTACACAATCGTACTATAAATACTTTGTAGGGAATTAATATATTTCATATAATTCTGTGAACGTTGTTAAGCAAATCCTCGGGATCCTTTCCTGCTATGGAGTTCATATGTATATTGTCATGGTCTGGTAATACTCAGACTCATATAAGAGGAAGCGAGTAAAGTATCTGATTGGTCGAGATGTGAAAGTGACCTTGCTATATTCGCAATATAGCACGGTTGTAACACGTGCAATCTCTTGTCTAGAGAAATTTCGTCTTTTCACGTTTCACGTCAGAATTTCAATAATACTGATGTGATGTGATACAGTAGCAAGAAAACACCCAAGCAACGGGGTATACCACTCGGTTTTGACCGGTTCAGTCAGTATATTCAGTCGCTATCTCTCGTGCATTTATGTCGTGAGCTGGTTAAAATATCGTGGTATACTGTCGCTCGGGGCGGTTTAGTGCTGAATTTTATCACACTAGCTTTATCATAAGAACGCGTTTTACACATACACACACAAGAAAGTGTTCCTGCTTCCGGCAACTGAAAGAGTGTGTCGGACTTCCAGGACAATCGGCATTATGGACTTTTTAGATTGCTCTGAAGTGTGGGCAAGCTGTCCGCGATGCTTCGTTGCCTAATCGGCCCGCGGGGTAGTGACATAGTGGTTAATAATGCCACAACATCGGGCCACGCTTGTTTGTTTTCACCTCTCTCTTCGCCCCTACCGGGACATGATCGATATTTAAACAACAGGTGTCTACTCATATAACAACACGTATTATCAACATAACCGCGATTAGTCGCCATGCACACTACCACAAATATTTGTCGCGTTTTATTAATGTTTAAAATTTGGCGAATGTAATATTTATGCGAGCATGGGCAACAATAGTAAATAATACCGCGCTCACCGACGGAGGGCGCATAGGAGAGATTTTTTTTTCTGCTGAAGTCGTTGACCTGTACATTTTTGACTTGTCGTTTGCGGCGTAGAGGAAATTTAATCAGCGATATACAGTAATTTTCTCAGACATCATCTGCGATAAAATATATCAGATATCGTTTCAAACTCTATATTTATAACTACTATCAACATTCGATTATTCAAAAATAACTGCGGTAACGTGAACAATTCCCACGGTTCAGAAACTGTCGTCATTCCCTCTGGTACGGACATTATCTTTTATTTCATCCGTTGTTATTGGTACTCTCTGATTGCCCTGGACTTCAAGATCAGAATGTGGCTATCGATCACTTGTGTTGTCTATTGCCAAGGTACCCTGTAAACACCAAACATGACGACCCGGAGACAATAAACAATTACAGGACCTTTGTTCGACAAAAAAATGTAAGGACGGTTTCGTAAGGCCCCTTTTGTTCCGTTCTGTCGGCGTGGGTTGTTTCGCCGCGCGCGGCACAGACCATGGTTCCACCCAGAGTTGTACTGAATGTCTCCTAGTAAGCGTACCGAACACCAGTTATGTGGATGAGTCACACCGAGAACGAATGCACGCCCATTTACGACAAATATTGAATTTGACAACAGATGAAGCTGTTTTGGACCATAGTATATTCATCTCTACTACCTCCATGGTATATTCAACTCCCGTTCGCTTTGAAAACTTCACTCTCTTCAGATGTAACAGCGCTCTGTTTTTGTCTCATTGACACGCCAACGGTCACACAACTGGAAGAAATTATTTCACGAGCTGTGGAGTAAATCAATAGCACCACCCAGACATCATTTACGTTTTACTTCGATCGCCTAACGCTCTCCGCCGTAAGTGTCAAACTCTGATTTCAAAAGAGAACAATGCCTTCAAGGCCGTCGGTCGTGCGTCAATCTAGATCCATTGTTACGTTCATGTCATTGTTTTTACCTTCTTTCACGATCACCGAGGGCTCTGCATGTAGGGAGGGCTGCCTGCGTTTGAGCGGTACGGTAATCACGATTGAAGCAGCAAAATAGTGTTTTATCTATGTTTTTGTGACTATAACAATTTTTTGCGGTTGGACAGTCTCACAGAAAAGAAAGGAACTTTTGTAACTTAGACATGGTGGCGCTTTATCAGGCTGAATTCACATTCACACTTTGAGAGAGACTTCACAACACAAGAAACAATCTCACAAGCTTCCAGCCACACAGGCACGCTACCATTAATTCGCCGTGACATTGACGATTCAACGATTATTGTATATTTTGTGATTTCCGACGCTTTGCCTACACTGAGAATAGTCGACCCTATAGAAACGAGGATGAGTGGATGTCACGTGAAGGGATAAAAAGCGCTAGGTTGAGGTCATGGGAGGGTTGTTGAAATTGACAAGACGCCTGCTAACATTGGTATCTCTTCCTGGTTCTTGCTCTCTCAAAACTATTGACATGACCGCCCTGGGAACATTTCTGTCGAAGACGAATTTCGTCAGTTTCACACCGAACCTTTCGAGTCACGCCGCGGGTAATGACATGCCTCCAGGTTTTTTTACCTTTAATAATGTTCATTTCCACATGTCTGACGTACGATAGCAAGGAAGTTGAGGAACTGGTTCCGCAAGCAATTTAGATAGATCCCGCCATTTGTCTCAAAAAAGATGAAAAATTAATCCAACATTGTTAGGTTTTGGGGTATGGACCATTAGATATTAGGAGGAACTGAGTGTTGTCAAATAAAACAAGTAAATGCGAAACGAAACTTTGAAAAGGGCTTCAGCCTTGTAGTGCTTGAAAATGGCCATAATGTGACAACGAAGGAAGGAAACCGAAACTGCAGTATCTGCGATATGTCAAATCTTGGAAGGGGAAAATTTTATCCTTCTCTTTCTGACTACCCCTGAATAAAATGGTTTGTTCCTGTACGGAGAGGAAAGTTGAAGCTGCTGTGTTTATCCAGAAACCGGACTTGAATAGCTATTTGTTTGTTTCATTGCGGATTAGACGACCAACAGGATCCATGAATTGAGATCGCTCGCAAGCCATGTTGGAGAGCCTTTCAGCCGTACACAATTGACAAAACTTCGAAACAAAACACTAAAACATGACTGAACAAGTCTAACGACGTAATCGGGTGAACTAAAAAGACACATTTTGCTGAAGTCTTTTCAGTTTGTGACTCACCTAATTCGTTACAATTAAATAATGAATCACCCAATCTTCTGTGAAGGTAAACTGAAACTTAAACCATGCACACAACTCCACCTTTGACCCTCATTTTGTATGTAACACGTGAATAGTAAATATGTAGTCGTCACTGAGTTTTTCTCTGAACATATTGTTCTTAGGCAATAATTTACACTACTAAAGCTTCATCAATTTGGGTTAAAGTTGGGAGAAACTAGATTTCAGTTAAATATTTCAGACAACATCAACAATAAGTACGATTTTGAAACTCAAGACTCGGTAAGATTATCACGAAAATGCTAGAATCTGTTTTACCGCGGAAGTCTAGTGCTTTCGAAATGGATGACGCGATTCTACAGGGCACGTTCTGTTAAATTACTCTGACCATAGACCCTAGACCCTAAAAACGTTTTAAGGGTCTATGCTCTGACAAGCTACCCGAACACGGCAGTGCTTGCAGTGATACATGTACATACTTTATATTTCGCAGTGATATGTTCTACTAAAGAGTTTCAAACTCCCAAACTCTCGGCCACTAAACGATTTCAAAATCAAGAAAGAGAAGTAAGAAAATGTCAACCTTTTGCAATCAAAAGTTGGTGGGTCTTTTATGCATCACAATGGCGGGAAACAATTGTTGATGAAAAAAGAGACCGATTGTCTGAAACTTTAGTTTTTAAATTGATCTGCAAGCTACACGTTCGACTGTTATTGTTATTATTGTTTTCGTTTGTTTGTTTTCTGTCCTTTGCACAGCGCTAGCAATTTAGTCATCATTGACAGCGATTATGCAAAATGCCGACAGAAGACAGAGGTCAAATAGAGATTAGCCATTAACGCTAACAGATCATAGCAGCGTATCTTTACTACCAACATTGCGGTCGAGACGGACGCCAACGGGCGCGTGCCAATCAAACGCAAACCGAGGAGCCGAGAAAAAGAACCAAAGACCATAGAGTTCTGGCGATGTCCTTGTGGGTAGTAACTATACTACCTCCATGCGATGTCGAACGAATCACTGCTAACAAAGATCATACTTATGATGCCACGATTGAGTGTGATGTGACAAATATTAAACCAGATGGCCCATGACACTCCGATGAATGCATCGAAGCACTCACGATCAAGTCAGTTCCCTGTCCCGAGAGAAAGGCAGTATTTCGAGTCAGTAACTCAGCTGCCGGTTAAACGAAGATATGTGCACAGCAGGCATCGATACAAAAGAAACTATTCGTATTGAATGAGGTTCTCGATAAAGACGCATTGCGTAAAATATTCAAAGCAGGAACTTTGAGAATTTCGGAGACTTTTTCTCGGGGTCGGAGGGAAGCTATGCCCTAGCTTCAGGTTCTGTGCTTCATGCCCGAGATCGAATGCATCAAAAGTGGTTGAATTTGGATCATCCAGAAAGTCTGGGAAAGTCTAGGACACCAATCAGTTATCACCATGCGCTCGATCGGCAATGGACGAAAAACTTGTCTAAAAACCGCTGTACACGTCCGCATGACAGCTTTTCCTCCACACAGATCTAGACGTGGCCAGGTGTAGCTATCGCAGCCTAGAGAGACAAGTAATATTCATAAGTTTACAGTACCTATCAGCTATCAAACTAACGACACCCAAGTCACAGTTCGGCCTTCGTATTAGATTGGTAACCACCGTACCTTTCAGCTGACAACATTTCCTGAATAAACATGAAGTCACTGTTAGGCTATTCACGGTCCCTCCCTCCGTTTAAAAATGGGCTTTCCTTTGCCTAGCAAATTGAATTGCATCGTGAGGCCGCGCGCTGCAGGCCACGTAGCATACAACATTTTAGCAAAAGTTATGACGATCAAGTTTAGCGCCAATGAAACCGAGAGCAATGGTGCAGTGAGAAATCCGACCTTCGCTCTTTTTATTCACCCTTTCACCAGCATTGTGATTTTTCCCACCCTGCGATGCGACTAGAAAATGACGCAAGAAACCGCAAGTACCCAGATTTCTTGCGGTTTGCAATGGCCATCGGTACCACAGCTCTTAGACTTCTCTGCTACCTCCATGGTCCAAGCCTGTGAAAAACATAATTTGGTGAAGGCGATGTATGAGAGAAAAAGCGAGTTTGTTTCTGACCGCGACGTAATGGAATCATCACAGGTTTTGGTGCCGGTGATTAAGGGAGAAACCATCTTTTGATATATCCCTGGAGAAACTTACTGCCGATCACTTTCATTCCGTTCATGCGCAAATGCACCTCAATTTCAGGTGTGAAAGCAGCGTAGTTCTACATGTAATTTTGCTGGAATCAAATTCACTTAAAATAGTTTCGAACAAAAAGTATCATCAGTGCGTTATAAAATGCTGAAATGACGATATTTATAATAGTCACCGACTTGAACCAAGTCTAGATCTACGCACGGTCCCTTTTGTGGAGGGACCGTGATCTACGCTGCACTGTAATAGAGGTAGAGAAAAACATGGGAATTATTTTCTCTGTAGAGAAGAGTTGAATCATCGTCCCTCCACGTGGTGGCGGGACTGTTGTTGAATGCATACAATTAGCACCTAGTTAGAGCTTGTTGCAACTTTTTAGAGGACACAAACGGACACCTGAGCACTTCCTCTAGTATGCATGCAGCGGACATTTTTTACTCCAACACATCCACTATGTGGAATGGTGTGACACCATGGACGCCAGTTTTCTAATATCTTTTTTCGACACAGCCACGTGTGTTGCAAATCTGATTGTATTTTTATCTTAATGAACTGATTTACATGTAACCATCACCAACTTGAACAGTTTGACGGCGATTTGTTGCATTTCTTGTAGCCCCAACTGCCCCGACGATTTCCTCGCCGCGGAACATCCGGGTATTTGCGTTACAATAAACAATTTACCCATTTTTTGCGTCACATCACGGTGAAAACAAATGATCGAAGTTCGCAGATTTTAATTTTCGACTACTATACTGTACAATATATTCAAATTTTCAATGTACTTGAACGTTTAGTTCTACTCGATGTCACACAATTTTTGTATCGTTCGCTGTCTTGTCGCGTCTAATCTAAATCCTCCTCTACTTTAGAACCCACTAAGAATGAACTTACCATGGCGTATCAAAAGACACTTTGTAGTAGTGTAAGAGCTGTGTTTGTATTTTAGAACTTATTTATAGGCAACAGGGTGTCTAACATTAACACCTGACCAATACATAGACCTAGGGGTCATTATAAGTGCTGAGATCAGCCATTTTATCCAATCACGTACGCGTTTCGTGAAAGGTGTCAAATTATTGGCCTGATCTAACATTTGTAGAACCTGATAAACATCGAGAACAGTAGTACATGTTTTTTATGTTATAATCCCAACCGGGCCAATGTCTGTGTGGGGGAAAAGTTGGAATGGGGACTTCCGGCAACGGTGTGGCACCACCCGTACCAAAATTACGTCGCTGCTACAATGTAAATTAGGGGAAAGTGATGGATTCAAAAAAGAGCGGCCTTGGTCGACGTCATACAGCCAACAATCTCCACTGTGATGTTTGACAAAACATATCAATGTTACTTAGGCGCTTTAAGTAAAATTCTTTGTTTGCCGTCTGCGTGCTGGTAGGTTTTCAAAGAAAATTAAGAAAACAAACACAATGTTAACACTATTACAGATAAACTAGTATTTTTAAAAAATACACTTGTGTTTTTTGTCTGTGTTTGATCTTTTCCCTCACTGGCTGGTAGGTTTCTCAAAAATCGAAGGACGGCAAACAAAGAATTTTCCTTGAATGGCCTTGTCAGAATTTTTCGCTTAAGACCTACACATGAAGTATAAAATAATATATCTTTTCATTAATTGGACAAATCCTCAAAAACAAATCAAGAAATAATTTATGTCATTACTTTATACACTGTTTTAAGGTCAATGGCACAGAAATACAATGGCACTGAAACGTCACATTATTGAATTGATGGAATAATCTAGTTATACTATGACGGTTGCCGCAATGAATGATGAGAAAAGTGTGAAATCAAAATATTAGCGCTTTGTCATAATTCGATCATCATCAGGAATGGGCAAACAACAACAATCACACCAAATGAACCGGGAAAGTACTTCCTGAGATGAGGAAGAAATCTGACGACACACATTGATTCTGATTTGCATACATCAGAATGTGGACATCTCTCAAAATCCAGAGAATTTAGGGAAGAATTCAGCGGATGGTTTTCTCCCAAAGTTATAAAATTACAATAATGTTGAATGTCTTTGATCGATTTGTGGTAGAATCAGGTGACTAGATCAACTTGTAGACATTTTGCTTCTTTTCTTTCAATGATTTTTGAAAGTTTATCTCTAATCCACTGTAACTTAGTGAAAGGTATATACATGTGATGGTAATGAAAGTCAAAACATCGAGATGTCGTACTGTTACAACTGAAATAAATTCAGCAAATTCTCAACGAGATTCATACTCACAACGTACGGAACCCAGTCACCAAGCGAAGACATCACATTCAAAACTGCTCGGCGAAAATCAGCATTCTTTATTTACCACCTTGATGACCTAATGAGCGCCCTCATCGCTGGAACCAGTCCATGGGATGTTGGCGGCGTCTGCTTGTAACGTTCGCACGTTAAAACGATAGAACTCAGACTGCAGTGTGAACATTGTCTCGTTAAGGGTAGCGATCAAGGGCAAAGGTTATCAAAGGTCATCATACACTTTTGATTCATTGAAATTGTAATAATTTCACAATTTTTATTATCATTCAACTCTGCTTAATAAAATCACTAACAGATAACATTTTTGTTCAAATGTACGTTCAAATGGATTTTGTCAAAAACCAGTGCTACAACCAGTGTCTTACACTGAACATATGCCACAAAACTGCAAACAATACCTGTTTTTAGGATCAACGAAAAGAACTTTGGCTTTTGAAGGAGTATTGCAATGATTTGAAGAATAAAAATTTGATATGGCTTTTTAGCCTTGTAAACGTACATGTATCGCCACCGCGGCTGACCGCAGCTCATATTCTCTGTGTCACACATGTCTTTCTCTAAGTGAAGTTTAAGTTTCCGAATGTTGTCTTGAATGTCAAAATATCTCCGTTTTCAAAAGCATGTCAAGTGACATGAAGAGAGTACTTTATACTTTATTTTTTTTATAAAAATAGTGTCAGTCAGTTTTAATAAGTTCGCCGTAATCTGTCAGCATCAATGCGGTGTTCGTGAAAAGTACAACTCCCCCCACATAAAAAAACAACAAAAACAAAACAGCGAGAAGCTGTCCTGTATCAATTTCCTAAGTATTTGAAATCAGCCTAATACATCATTTTCTTGTAAATTGAGCTTGAATTTGTCTTCCTAAACGTGATTATAAAGCGAAGTTCCATGACTTTGGTGCAGATAAATAGTCGTCAAGGACAATAGTCGATAAGGATAAACAGATGGCATTGCGAGTTCATATCAAATGGACGAGTAAATGCAATAAGAAAAAGTCAGAAAAGTCGATAGTAGTTAGATCTAATAAACGTTGTACTTCGCAATGTGTAACGAATACTCAAAAAGATTCATCAAACATTATGTTACTCACAGTTTGGAAAACATTAATACCATTTCTTTTAAACTCGGAAAATATTCGAAGGATGCCTTACGTCCTCAGACTTTTGAAAACCGTCTGAGCTATAAGGAATTAACACATATCTATATATAATAACTCCCTCCATTACGATTTGGCAATTTTATACTTGATAGTGGCATTGTAGTCCTTATCTTCATGACTGACCATTTTCAATATGTAGATCACTCAAGGCATGTACTTTCTTGGCATTGAAGAAACCTATCCACATCAAGGTATGGCGCCCTCTCTGACATGACCATTACATTTGTGTAAACGCCAAACTATGTACTTTAACAATGATTTGAATGCCAGAAATCGAACCCTTCTTCGCTGCTATATATTCACAGGAGTATCTTGTATAGAAATATTACTTTCACCTGCCCAATAGTAACTGTGTTCCTTGTGCTTCATTCTAAATGAGCTCGATCTTTATTTATTTGCATGTGTAGCTTCAACTTGAATCAAGTGACAAACTGCTCTTTTTGTTTAAAATATTACAAATTCGTTTATTGTGTTTATGTATATTCTGAGTACTTTATAGTTAGCCATAAAATGAATGAATGAATGGATGGCTGGCTAAAAGAACGATTGAGCGGATGAATAAATGAATGGGTAAATGAATGAGTGAGTTGTTGTTGTTGTTGTTGTTGTTGTTTCTTTATTCCTCCTCAAGAAAGAGAAGAGTTACAACACACAAATAAACTCATACAGATGCAAATTAAATGAAAAAAAAA
>LD348690.1:26671-58343 GCA_001465055.1 Ptychodera flava | reverse complement strand
ACTTAGCATTACAATTTTTTTGACAAAATGTCACGTGACCTCGATGACCTTTGCCCGTAAATATGAGTATATTTCCATAACTCAGTAACCACAAGTGCTATATCCTTCATATTTGGCCGCCATATTGGATTTTACGTGCAATTCCCACTGACACGTACAGTAACTATGAGATGATGTTCAAAATCATACTTTTCCAAGATCGAATTTTGCACATAATATCATTAGTGCAAGATCTTTCAACCATGTCATCCGCTTGGGCCCCGCCAACGCTGCTTGCAGCTTTAATTCTTCTTGAAAATGGTATATAGCAATATGCAATATCTTCTATAGTTTTCATAAAATAGGGCCATAAAATCACACCCTGCGACGGTATACCACTAGATTTTGACCTGCTCAATTCATATATGCACTCTCTATCGTTCTTGCAAATATGTCGTGAACTTGTCGAAATCTCGTGGTATACATCTCGACGAATCCTCCAAATTTCAAAGAAATCTAAGAGAAATAACACTGAGATTAAAGACATGGCTTGATGTTCAATGGCATAATATAATATAGAAATAACGGGCGACGCGCTTACCATTAACGTTTACTTGTGGGCAGGGTAAAAGGAAAGCCAAAAATTAACAGCGAGGCTTGCCGAGCCCGTTAATTTGGCTTTCCTCGAGCCCGCGCCTACAAATAAACGTTAATGGTCAGAGCGGAGTCTGTTATTTCCATTATACTATCAGCAAACCAAAGAAAACTGTCAAAAATTTGTGAAAATTTCAGGAGCGAACGACACCTTGCCTCAGAAACTGAGCATTAGCCGACGCACTGTCTTGCGCGCTGTAAAAAAAATTGGCAAATCAGGAGATGTTTTCAGAGAAAAAAAGTATCTCAACTTGACGTACAAGTGCTCCATTATATTTTTCGATTGATTATGATTTACGTTTGAGATGTAAAGTTACGATACTTTGAGTTGTTAATCTTATTATTCATATTCACGGGCATATAAACAAACTATTACCATAGAAATAGCGGGCGACGCATTGACCATTTACGTTTATTTATGGGCAATGGCAAGAGGAAAGCCAAAAAGTAACAGACGAGGCTTGCCGAGCCCGTTAATTTTGCTTTCCTCGAGCCCGCGCCCATAAATAAACGTTAATGGTCACAGCGGAATCTGTTATTTCCATTATATTATCATCGAACCGGAGAAAACCGTCAAAATTTGCAAACATTTTCGGAGCGAACGACAACTGGGCCACAGAACTGAGCAATATGCGACGCACTGTCACGCGCGCTGTAAAATATTGGCAAATACGGAGATATTTTCAGAAAAAGTATCTCAACTTGGCCCACAAGTGCTCCATTTTATTTTGTGATTGATTATGATGTACAATTGAGCTGTAGCAGTAGTATAATAAGGGTGTATAATAGGGATAATTTCTTTTACACCATTTATTCGAAAATAACTACAGGGAGGGAAGGAAAAATTCTGCCTCCCTGTAGCCACTTACGCGTTTGCCTATTGTGCATGCATGTAAGTCGTTCTGATAGGGAATTCCCCACTGAGTCAGATATAGGTCACTCAGACTTGTGCAATGCGCTAGCTATGACCCAGTGGGTAATCCACTATCAGAACACTTGCCGGAACGGCATTCTATTATCGGATGGAAGGGAGATCATTTGCTAGATAGATTCTGACTGTGATTCTGTTCTTCCACTCCGAAGGCAACAGGGGAACCGTGCTGATTCTCGTCTTCTGGATGTAAGTATAGATGTGAATTTTATCAATATCTTCTGGTTGTGTCCCTTTTCACTATGTTACTCATTTTTCCTAAGGAGCAATATTAACACTTATGTTAGATTTTCCCCTACGGAACACTGTTGCGCAATACCTTTCCAGCAGGGGCTTTCCAGTAGGACTTTCCCATTCCGGTAGGCTTCGAGTGTTTCTTAGCAGCCTGTGATGTCATAACACAGGTCTGAAATTCTACAGTTTTCATGAAAATTTCTGCGGAATTTTTTCCTGAACTCGGGAGTCCACTAAAATAGTATAGACTTTAATCTACTATTTTCAACAGAGACCATTGCATCACTGATAACATAAACATGAGCAAATATATTATCATCTCGAGCGTCGACACCCTTCACTGATGTATCTTTTTTATTATTTCAAGTTGTGTATCTTTTTTATTATTTCAAGTTGTATACCATCTTTTGTGTTCATTACTCTTAAACCATTTCCATGAAATTCAATATCTTTAAAGCTACACAGATCGATAAACAGACAGAATTTATTCTTCAAATAATCGACCTCATCTATATCAATTTCACACCAATCTTTATCTTCAGCAAAATACCGTCTTGTTTCTTGCCAAAATTGTCTTGGTAACATCTTCTGAGCGTATATTTTGTTTGCAATACCCTCAATCATTACAGACACAGATTCAATGAATGGATTAAAGAAAAGTTCACTATTAAGTTCTGACTGATTCTGGTTTTAGTGAAGAGTATAAGGATACCTCTCATGCTACGTCGTGGTACATTTATATTTTCATTGATAACCGTGGTTGATTCTTTGAATGGGATTGTTCTAAAATAATGTAAATGCTCGTAAAGGTAACTTTTTCCACTGTTGTAATAACCAGCAGTTTCTCTCGCGAGTGTTTGATCAGAGATTGGTTCGTATTCCATTTGAATGCTTTTTTAATTTATAATTGGGTGTAACAACATGATTACTGACAAGTAATTGGGAGGCAGGTGCCAACTTCCTAACGCTGATGGATATGCAACTCCATGACCTGTTATGAGGGGATGAGACAGACGAATAGCATATATTGTTTTATATGTATCAAAAAGTAAACTATCCTCCACGACAGCGGCATCTGCATTGGCTGCGCCACTTCTCAATTTTCTTAGATTTTCATTCTGAATTCCGTAAAGCGTCATGTTCGTTCTCTCCTTTCACTACGGGGAAAAAGGCCTTCTAATTGTTCAGTGCAGCGCCGCCATCGTTTGAGCTCTGCCATTGCTATTGTCAATAGCAACAGATTTTTCAAGATGGCGGCGCCCAGAAAGAGAAGCTGCAATTATCGAGTTATAGTACTTATATATCTAAAAACAGCAGTAAATACAGGAGACGAAAAATAGAAAATGATACTGCTGTATTTTATTTTGCCATATATACTTCCCAAGATATGTCGGATTATTGAAATACACCTGCAGACTGATTATACAGTCAATGTTTACAATATCGCGCAACGCATGTTGATGTCGCCGAACACCAGCAATACAAATGCAAAAAAATGAACAAATTATGTATGCATTCAAAAATCCAAAACCACACAATGGAAGCATATTATCTCCAGATAATATGTGTACTTTTTTATTTACATAGTGGCAGCAATAAGCATAAAGAGGCCAGCGATGTAAATGAGGTCGGTAAAGCATTGCAGCCGGTGAAAACGCCTTTGTTATCTATAGGGTATTCTGCATGTAAGGCGCTGAATTACTTGCGTCTGTAACAATGTAAACTTTAAAAAATTAAAACAAAACTTCAAAAATCTTAAACCATACAATTGAAGTGCACAACATCAAGATTATTTGTGTATTTTTTTAAAGTCAATAGCTGAAGGAATAATAATCTCCAAGCGAGCGATTGATTCGGGACCGGTGAATAATCACAGCCGGTAAATATGCCATTGTATTTGTATGGGCTTGGGAGTAGCAAATTACGTCGCCAAATCACGACAGTAAAATGTAAATTTAAATAAAACCAACGCAAAAGCAAAACATCAAAAATAATACCCTTGTAGGACAGTATCTTAAGATTATAGATTTAGATTTTTACATTCATAGCTGAAGAAATAAGTATCTTGAGGCAAGCGATCGGCACGGTAGCGGCGAAGAATTTACAGCCGGTAATATACTGGGTGCGGGAGAGAGTAACGTATACGCGTACGTCGCCAAATCACGAGAGTAAAATGTAAATTTACACGAAACTTACGGAATATCCAAACATCGAAAATAACACCCTTGTAGTACAGTATCTCAAGATTATAGATTTCGATTTTTACATTCAAAGTGGGTGAAATAAATATTTTGAAACAAGCGATTGGCACGATAGCGGCGAAGCTGGTAGATCATCAGCGCCCATTGTTTTCTATGGGGCGCGAGTATGTGTGTTGCCGAAAAACAGAAGGCTGTAAAAATGTAAAAATACAATAATTTGAGCCAATATTTAAAAATCGAAAACGATACGATTGTAGAACGACATCTAAAGATTACGGATTTAGATTTTTACATTCATAGCCGATGAAATAAATATATTGAAGCAAGTGATCGGCACGATAGTGGCCATGAATTTGTAGATAGTAGACGCCATTGTTTTCCTATGGGGCGCGGGCAATGTGTTTTTTGTCAAACTACAGACGGCGGTTCAAGTGTAAAATCACAAGAATATAAGCATATATTTAAAAATCGAAAACGATACGATTGTAGTACGGCATCTCAAGGTCTTAGGTGTGAATTTTTGTATTTATGAATGAAACACTAAAAAAATTGAAGCAAGCGATCCACAAGGTACCGACGACGGCGCAAAAACCATTGTTTACTATGGGAATTTTTCATATCATTCATCCACACTTGCAATACCTAAAACTCGCCGGTTCAATTTTTTCATTTTTCGCACGAAATGGAAGAAAAGACACAGTCGTTCGGATGTTCATCGTAACAAAAATCGTATCGTTTTCGATTTTAAAATTACACCCTACTTTTCTGGTACGAATTGGTTTCAGGGCTTAATTAGCAGTGGTGCTGTACGCGATTCGGACATAACCGCTTGTCTGTGTCAGCATAATTTTGGCAGAATTTTCGTAATTTATTTTATGTGTAAGTAAAATACTTACATATACGTTTTCATGTATATGTATACTATATATTTAGAGAATCTTTAGGACAATGCTAGCGTGAAACGGCGGCAATAGCGTTATATATTTCTGACTGGCGTCAATGTCAATGAGACAGCGTGTCGCTGCCGTTGTGGGCTCATGAATAATTCATTAGGACAACTACGCGTGAAACAAATTGGCTGGCAAAAAACCCGTAGTGTTTTATGTTTGAAGAGATTGCGATAACATTCAATAAGATTATATTTATTCAAATTGAAAAATGCCTGACCCTCAAATGTGAGCACCATACGCTGGATTATATTTTTTGCAACATTTTGTACTACTCGGTTATCTTCGTGTCCCGTTACTTCGAGATCAAAAACCAGGTTGAAAGTATCTGGAACTAGTACTACTCCGCTTTCTAACTTTGGACATCGTACGATAAGTGTCTGGCCTGGATCTGCCTCACTTGGATTATGAGCAACCACATGATGAGTTCTTTCTGACTTTGTTCCCTGCGGTATTCTGTTGCTGAAATTCGGTAATAATGATCTATCGTATCCCATTTTCGTGTAATGTATGTAGTAGTGTAGAAGAAAAAAAATTCAGTTAAAAAGAAAATAAATCACATCTTAAGTTTCACTTCGTGTATATAGTAACTCAGAAGAAAAAATAAATCACATCTTCACATAAATATTTCCATCTGACTGAAAGATGAATCGATTACCTGTGTCGCGAATCAATCGAAGAACCCAATATTCTTGTAATTGATGACACTCTTGGTCATCCTCTGCCTCCTGAAAGACGTTCATGAATTCTAGACGCTTAAAGAAGTTAGTCTTTTGACATTTCTTAATGAAAGCTAATATGTTATGATATAGATTATCATCTTTGAGTCGGACACCTGGATTTGCTCGAAGGATATGTCGATTTACCCGCCGGAGTTTGCACCATTCCAATTCGACAGAGAAACCAAACAGGTCTTTATTTTGAGAAAGAAACTTTGTAATATTCTTTTCACCACACATGCTTGGCCATATATTAATACATAATTTTATTTATTATGACTAATGTTAAACCTGTTAAAAATATCCATAGCTGTTCTCAAACAAATCCAACCACCGATCCTGTTGTTTTTAATAGAAAACTGACAAGGGAACCGATTAAACCTGGTATTGCAGCAGCACTTTTTGCAGCCAAGGTTTTTAACCATTCGCCAAATTGCTTTACAATTTCTTTTGCTTTTGTATATACTTTGGGCGGGCCTGAACCATTGTTTGCTCCAGTTCCTGCTGCCAGTCCTCCTTTAGTCACAGCCAAGGCAATTGTTGATATTGTCATTCCAAGGGCAGTAAGTAATGCAGCAATTGTTATACCATTTCGTTTAAATAATTATGTCAGCTTCAGCCTGAGTGACAATTCTGGATCGGAAATTATATCACGAAGAGACCTAGTCGTAGCCAGACTTTCACGTGCCTCACTGATCTTACCATGTTCGTATTCAATTCGATCAACAATTTTAGTTTCTCTTGTTATGAGTTCAGCTAGTAGTTTTTTGGCTTTTTCTTTTGCTTGGACGTGTTCTTCAGGAATTTCCTTTAACTGTTTTTCAACTTCTCTTTTCTCTAGCCTTATTTTATCTTTTTCGTTGTTAAGCTCGCCAAGACGCATATTCGCAATCCTTAATTCGTCATTAATAGCTCTCTATTTAGGGTTTAGATTGTTCAATTTTTCGATTTTATTTTCAAAAGCTTGTATTTTATGTGCACTACCACTAGCGTCTTGCCATAAGAATGTCAGTTCATCTTTGTATATACCCATGTCGTCTGGTGTCATCTTCTCAGCCGGTATTTTATCGTCTTTTACATCTTTAGAATAAGATGTGCGAATCACATATTCAGGCTCTGTGCTAGAGCGGTCCCCGAACATTTCTCTCATAAATTCATGTCCTCCTTTTTCTCTCCTTAATGTGGAAAGCTTATAAAATCCACCTCCTCTATCTTTACACAGCTTGAGGTTTTTATAATACAGCTTTCCATCCCTAATCTCAGATTCCGTAGCCAATACATTTAGTGCATCCGGATCAGTAATTTTATTATAGTCTAAGAATTGATTAACCATACTTGATTTTTTATCTACTCTAAGTTCAGTCAAACGACCCACCTGGGGCTATCGCTTGAGCTGGCCTGGAAAGGATCGGCTTCTGAAAGGGCATTATCATCGTCTATTAAGTATGTTTCAGTAGTAGCATCATCATCATTTAAATTTGCATTATCGAAATCCTGGAGTTCAATATCTTCTCCTCCTTCTGCCATATTATCTCTCTATATTACTACAATTATTTTTTTATCATCCCTTACATATACAGTAAAAAAATGCACGTCTCAGTTGTTGAAAGCGTTGAACAATTGGCCGACTATTTCGAAAGAACTAGCGCTGCATATCGACGAAGTTATAAATTGATGGGCCGAATTGATATGGCTCTTAATGTGACTAAGGGAATTCTTGTAAGCTCTGCTGTAATAGCAGCCATTCCTACAGTGCCAGTTCTTTTAGCTTTAACTCCTATACCAGGTGTTATTATTGATGTAATACAAGGAAAAAAAGGAGTATCAAAAAAGTGACAGAAATATAAACATTATTACGTTCAATATAAACAGCTGCTTACACAAATATAAGAAAAAGGCGCATCTATAAAGAAGGAAGAGAATAAAGATACCCGCACCTCATAACTTATTGAAAACATATTTCATCAGGCACTAGAAATACAAGAACAAGAAGGATTTAGTCCACCGCTAGAGCGTTACATGCGACATTATGGATTAAATGGATATGAAAGTTAACTCCGTTAGGAACTCTGAAAAAGGCGCAACAAAAGAAACTCACAGGGCCTCAGAACTTATTCAGGACATATTTCATCAGGCACTAGAAATACAAGAACAAGAAGGATTTAGTCCACCGCTAGAGCGTTACATGCGACATTACAGATTAAATGGATATGAAAGTTAACTCCTCCCTATCGGCCATGTTTCTGCCAACCATTCGCCCGTGTCTGGATTGTATAACTGTACACGTTTGATATCATTTGGCGCCATCATAATTTTACTACGCTTTACACTACGGATTTCTCCGGGGTATTTCTGTACAAACTGTACAAAATATGCCTGCTCGGTCTCCTTCCTTCGGAATTTCCCAGTTTCAAACAGATCCTTATAGTCTTCAAAGTTCAAATGTTTTCTAACACAAACATCTTTTATCCCTTTATTTTTTTTTCGTCTCCGAAGTTGGAGTCCGAAAAGCATACGCTTTTGAGCGTATGCCGACAAAATCGAGAATAGGTTCTCCTTTCAACTCATCTTTAAATTTACCTATCACCTTTTTATTAATCTTTGGAACTCTAATCATGTCTTTCATACCTCTAGTATCATATATAGACTTCTCACCATTCTGTTCCACATCTTCTCGGGCTATATCATTGAAAGTTGTGTCTGCAGAAGGAAGAGGTACACTGTAAATAAAACTATCAGTATCTATGTAGGCTAATCGTATTCCTTTGAACCGCTTTCAAAAGTAATTGTAGTGCATATCATACATAAGCAGCTTAGAAAGTTCAAGCACTGCCGCACCAATGAAAATTGGCTTTTTATATTCATATTTATCCCTTTTCAGTTCCAGTAGGACACTGTCGCAGGAATCACCATCCTCTACATTAGTTATGTCAGTAATATGTTTCGTCTTTGGATCATACGTCTGAATCTTTTTACGACCACTATCGGTACTACTGTGACCCGAAACAAATTTAAAGTCTCTGTACTTTCAAACATCTTCTATTGTCTTGCCGAACATCGCGTTATTCATCAGCTTATAGAAATTCTTTTCAAAATCTGTCTTTCCCTTTGCCCTCATTTTAGTGTTAAAGTCAATATATTGTTTGAGACACTTTGCCTCTTCGAAGGCAAGCGCCCAATGAATCTTTTTCAGTCGCATTCCCATCCGAAGATAGAATTCAAGCAACTTATAATGTAAGACGTATCTCTCTCTGTCCATAAGACTCGTGATCAGTCGACTGCCCTGCCTCGGAAATTCGTAGTGATGTGGTGCGAGAGGTAGATCGGAATGTTCTTGATGTAATTCGGCCAGATATTCTAAGTCTACTTCTAGCAAACTTCGCGGAAAACTAGCGCTGGGTCCCCAATCCAAGCCTGCTCCACCATTCAGAGCAGACCATTCTAACAATTCTTCCATTGTCATCCAATGAAGTCCGCCCATTTGCATTTGTTGACTCATTGCCCATCCGTAAAGGTTATTAGCATCAAGATATTTTATTTTGGTTAACGGTTTCTCCGGATCGTAATTCCCGCCAGCTCCGCAAGACTCGTCTGTTTTGTAAGCTGGATGATATGTCTGTAAATAATGAATATTACACTGACTGATACCACCTCGAATTCCCCTCTGAATGAAATTCATCTGCTCAGCATCTTGAATGAGCTTAAACTTGTTACCCGTGTAAAGTAACATAGCATCCCATGTTAAGCCGGGCGCCGACATATAGTGAGCAGGTTCTAACTTATATGCTTCTAAACATGTGTCACGGAAATTTTCGAATATATTCGCAAGAAGGAGAACGTCCGTCTCACAATAGAATTCTATATAATCTTTAATCGTCCGGCACCCAACTTCGCAATGCATGTTCGTGATCGGACTCCGAAATCCCCTCTTCCGTTAATTCGCTATGAATTTTTTTTCTTGGTGGGAGCTGGTCCTCTTCCAATCGCTCGGGAGAATCTAAATATTCGTACGGGAAGAAACCTTTCGCCCGCTGAATGTCCGGGTATGAAAGTGCTACTGCCGTCCATCCATCCTCTGGCACAGTCTTTGCCAACTTCGCGAGCGACCCAGACATCAACTGAGCACTGTCCATAAACTTTATAGAAAAGAAGCGTTTCTTTGTCTCCCTCTCCACATCGACAACAATTGAGGCACTAAAAATAAATGTTTTCATAAGACACATAATTCCACCATTGCCCGTCTTAGCTATGATATTTGGCTCTTGTCCGGCGTCGCGTTCCGAAGGATCAATTTCATGTAACTTATTCAAAATAAAAGAACCATCGTATCCCTTGAGGTTGTGAAAGTAGATAGGAATGGTTCTCGATGGGCGGCACTTTTCACAATAAAAAGTATCTTTATCCTTCACTGTTTGGTATCCGGCTTGATCTCCACATGCAATACAGTCTGGATCATTGTAATTAGATCTATCTTTCATCTGTTTTATTTTCCAATAATACGATTTCAGCCCCTTTCTTCATATCCTTTAGGAATTCTGTAACAAAATCTGTACCCGTGAATGTTCTTTTACTGAAAACTTTCGGCTTGTTGCCTGGCCGTCGTTCAAGCATAACATATGAAAGACAAATTGGAATGTGTCGGCCGGTGCCCCGCTCAATAATTGCCTCAGTATCTGCATACACGACGTAGGGGCAGGGCACCTTCTTCTTATGTCCTCCAAACTGACACACTTCCTTAGGAAAAACTGGCTGAGCAGTGTCTGTTCCACAGTATACCTGATGTATTTCTAATTCTTCTGTTGATGCAAAACCTCGCTTACAAACCATACAAATACACTTCCGTCTGTGCTCATTCTTTCGATTATTTTGAGAATTAAGAAGGTGATTTAATTTTAGTAGTTGGTACATAGTCGCTGCCATCTTCGCCGACTATTAGTAAGATATTTGCTATTTGATCCCTATCGGCTCCTGTAGGGCCTTCAGAACGAGCTCCGCTACAGCCACTATATAACACAGTTATGCCGGACGGATCAGGATCATTTTCGTAGATCTGAAATACTTGAAGTCTGATGCTCGAATTTTGCTGCTCGAAGCGCTTGAATACAGTCTCATCGGCGGTCGTAGGAAATGGTATACCATCAAAACAATAGTCGGCCATAAATTTGTCATACGTCTTCCAGTTTCTTCTAGTCTGACCACATTTCTTTTCACGAAACTTTTCGTCACCTAACTTTATACTTGAAACGACCTCATACTTGAAGCAGTTCTCGCTGCCAAAAGGTAGAACCAGATCGCTCACAGAATGCTTATTTTTTAACCATCCGGGAAGTTGGACTGCGCTGTCATGTGCGCGGCCGGCCTCCAGTAAAATTTCTACAAGAATTACTTCAAAAGTAAGTATCTCCTCGAGAACGAGACCAGAACCCTCAATATTTTCAATTGCATCAAGCATATGGTCGAAGCGTTCTATTAATTGTTGTTTCCCATCCGATCCTTTTACATGTTTTGTGTATGTATCTTTTAATTTAACAGGCAATGTACGAATTTGTGTATTACCGTTTTTTGGATCTACTAATTTGACTTCCATATCTGCATAAACAGAGTACATCTTTCTTATTTTGTCATACCTTCGATATCGATCGTTTCGATATCCTTGACTCGCTTGACTTCAGGAAATTCTTTTCGTAAAATTGACCCGTCGAGTGCTTTTCGTAAGTGGCGCCTAACATCAATATTCTCTTCCATAATAATCTTTATAATATATACTATCATAATTTTTTTTTAAATATTCTATGATAGGTCATCAAAATCCACTAATAATATTTATTTTTCTTCATCTTTCTAAGTCGATTCATTTCTGCACGTAAGCGACGTTTTTTGTTGTTGTTGTAAATGATAAAAAATATACTTGGAATAAACTTATCATAATAATTATACTTTGTCATCATTTCCTCCCAGTTCTTTATTACTTCCTCCAATTTCTTTATTATTTCTTCTCTAAGATCATTGAAATCAAAATTTATTTCCTGTGCTCTACCAAAGGGGTTTTCTAGACCAAAACATCTGCCTGAAGAATTTTCTACACCTACTTCTTCTATGGTGTAATGGTAGTTATATAACTGACTAGCCCCCTATTTAAATCGAGTTTAAGTATATCGGACAATTGATTTATCTTATATTCATTCCTGATTAGCTCCTGCATCGTAACTGTACTTTATATACTATCCTTAAAAAAAATTAAAAAGAAAAAATAATTATTCTATTCTATTAAAACTCATCAAATCCACTATAATATTTTTGGCAGCATTTATTTGTTTATATATCTCACCTAATCTTTTTAAGTCGACTAGTTCTTCCGCGTCTTGAATTTCTGGTTTAGGCGTGGCACAAAATAACCTCTCTATAGTGAAAGTAAGATTACTTTTAAATAAGCGCGGTTTAAATGCCAAGAATTCTATCTTACTACCTTTTCGGATATTACGAGGTACAATAGCAGGATTTTCTCTGGCTTTCAATCGGCTCACTGCTTTAAAACCACAGTCGATTTCTTGAACTATATCAATACATGTAGCGAAATCGTGATTTCCCCTCTTTTAAACCGAAATTTAAAATACTTTGTCTGTTTGTCGCTCCCTCGCTTCTGATTCACTTTAGATGAATTGTAAAATAATACCTGCGGAGCCGTCCCGATAGGATTCTTGGAGTGAGCGGCCAGGCTTGCAGCATAACTTTTAGCAGTACTTGCGTCGAAATTTTCACCTAAGGTACATGATATTATCAGATCGGTAAACTTTTGAAGACTTTCTTGCCAACGGACACACATTTCATCGCATGTAGCAAAATCTTTGGAACCATATTTAGGCCCGATATTGAAAATCACTTCTAGCTCACTATCTACATATATAATAGGATCTACATATTCACCAAATACTAATTTGCCACCACTGATTTGAACGTTTTCTCAACTTTCAAGTAGTTTTATTGTTTTTGAAATAGAAAGGATTGTCATTGTCTTATCGTAATATATCTTTACGAAAAATAATTTAAATTTTTTTTCTATGATACAGATACCAAAAAGTGTCATACATATTCATAAATGGACTAACTGGAAGTGGTAAGAGTTACAATGCAGTAAATTTGGTGGGCGCCACCGACCACATTATTTGTGACTCAAGTATAATTCAACATCTGACTTTTTCTCGAATTCGAGGCGTTTCTGTGGCGTCAGAAGAAAAAAAGATTGTTTCAAAGGCATTTGACGATTTACACAGTTTCATTATGATATTCAAATGCCTTTTGATTATTGCAGGCGGAATATTCTGACTCGAGCCAGACAATATAAAATAGCCACCTTAAAAGAATTAGAAAACATTCATAAGCAGTTCAAACAGACCTTCTTAGAAATTTGCGACAACTACAGACTTCCATGTTTGATAATTAGTCAACCTCTTACGCCTGAAGTTCTCAAGAATATACTTAACCCAACAATTGAGACAATACAGAGACAGTCGGGCCAGTAGATTGTCCATGAGCTTTTGACTTTGGAATTGCATTTGATGGTGGCAGCCAGGGATTTTTGATAGATGGTTTTTCCGAAGACGAACTTGAAAAAGCTTACTATCCACCTAACCAAGAACAACTAGAACAACCTCAAGTCTCACTCAAGAACCTACACAAACTTCTTAATGCTTGTGAATCTGTGCACGCTTATAATGTATTTTTTTTGACTTACAGGCACTTGACATTATGAAGCCCTACGGTTACCGTTCCGTAAGGGGGCAAGGCTTTGGAGTTACTTGTCTATGGCTCATGTCAGCTATGTACATTATACTTCAACCAGAACTTATAGATAAAGCTGAACAAGGGGGACTTGAAAGAACAGCTCATAACAATATGAGAAATTGCTTTGAAGATCTTGCAAACTTAATATGCTCCCCTTCGGGATGCTCATCCGGAGTACCACCTCATCCACATACAGCTCAAAAAGATGCAATAAGTGAACATTACAGATTACAGATTACAGATTGATATATGGCGGGTGCCAAATGTGGGGCAGGATGCGCTTACTATTTTCGAAACACCTGACATCACTTCTTGGTCTTTTGGCCAGAGGTCCATATATCTTTCTTTCATGAATTTGACTTTGTTTTTACCGTCTATTTACTGTCTGTTCTGTGCTGTTTTGTGTCTATGTTTACAACTATTGTCTTACAAATTTTGACCTAGTGTTATTGGATTATGGATTGGTATGATTGCGATTATATTACTTACGACAATACATGATAAATACTTGGCCGGGCAGATGGAAGAATAATGGTAAACTGACACTTTCGGCTTTCAAGGAATTAAGGCTTGCTCCATGGTACTTATTGAAAAAACTTTCGTAATTACTTGCGTTAGTACTTGACAAGTACCAGCCACAGGAACTACATAAGTACTTACGAAGTTCTAATAACATTTTTTCTGGCTCCCAACTATTGAAACTTTCTGGATAACCGCGCCATTTTATCAGATAATATTTCTTTCCTCTAATTTTTTTCGTCTTCAAAATTCGTTCTACTCTGTACAGCTCGTCGGCGCCAGCAGCGCTCTGAAGTTCATCGGAATAGAAAGTGCCGAGTATTTCCTCTCCATTCAGATCTTTTATCTTATAAACAGGCGGAGTACCCAGTCCAGCTGCGTACACCACTTTTGAAACTATGAAAATCTCCTCTGTCCAATTTGGTAAATATCCTTTCCTGAAAGTGGTCTTGTATTTTGTAACTCGGACAGATTCTCCCGGCTTGAATTCAGGGGTAGCTCCCGTGGCTGCCAACTCAGGACCGTAGAGTGTATAAAATGCCTGCCAATCGTTGTCCTCTGTTACGTCGACGGGTTTCATTTTGATACTTCCGTGTAAGGTGTTATTGTAATTCTCGAGAAGTTGTGGTAGAATATCGAGCCATTTTCGTGTCTGTCTGTATGTGAAGTATTTCCACATCATCGTTTTAAGATTCACAATAAAACGTTCCACGACACTAGCTTTTTTGTCACTGTAGGTGTGAAACCAGTGAATTCCCGACTCCTCCAACCATTTCTGCATTTTTCGGTCAGTAAATCCCCGCCCCTCATCTGTCTGAAGTTTGTCGGGTTGCCTCCTGGATTTCTTAATTATAACTTGTAGCGCCTTCAGAGTATCATCAGCCGTATTTGACTGTATACGCCTGGCCCATGCATATTTGCTGAGCACATCGATTACTGTTAGCATTTATCGAATGTTTGTATTTTCTTTAGCGAATGGTAATCCGAATTCCACAAGATCTCCTTGCCAAAACTCGTCTATCTATAATACGAAAACGCGTCTCCCTCCCGTAGCACCGCAAGTATGAGGTACCGATTTATGTAGATTATAAGTTAGTTGAGTTTTTAACCCGTCCTGCACCTCTTTCTTAGTAACTTTTAGTCCGCTGGCGCTTGCTGAAAAATATAATTTTTGTGCACCTCCAAAACCAGTTTTCGGGTTGTAATATAATTCTCTTAGAGTTCCTTCAGGAGTTCCTTCGGGTGAAGCTATGATAAGCTATATTATACTAAAAATTGTATTTCGTACGGATGCCGTAAATGAAATACTAGTTTACTGAATGGTGTATTTTTCAATTGTCTGATTAGGGAAGTCACCTCCCGTTCTGACACCTCCATTCCATATTCTTTTATAATAGTCTTGTTGTCTGTCTTGCTCAGTGTATAAAAAAGTACTAACATCTGTATTTTTCCCTGAATGGTTTACTAATACTAGTATATTGTTGAGTCAGAACCCAGACAGATGATCCGTCGTGTCTTGCGCTGAAACCAAGTTTGACTAAAACGTCACTGCGCTTCTTCATATCTTTGGACGATGCGCAGACGTCAAGGATTATTAAAGTGTTTCATGCCGGCCCATTCCTTATGTACGAAGGCTAGTGTATCATCCACAGCATCGAGTCCGACCGGAAATATAAACACATTGTCATCCGTGAAAATGAATCTTTTATTATACATTTTATTGTTCATGAATGTCGGACAAATGAAAAGTACGTAGTCAAATTTCCCTAAATGCGGACTGGTGAGGAGATTCATAACATATTCCGTCTTACCAGAATTTGTCGGTCCAGTTACAATCATGTTGAACGGCAGGGTAGCGTACATCTGATCTATATACTGTACATAAATGTAATGAATATGGCTAAAGATAACAAACCAATTTTGCCGTATTTGTGAATAGGATCCACGCCGGCGACAGAAGCGACTGTATCTGCTGCCTTCCGTTCCCGTTCCAAAGGTGATAGGGGAATCGGACTTGTGTCATTGTGAGGTGGTTCATCCTGCCCCTTCACAGCATCCTCATTACCATCCATCTCATGTTTAGCACTTTCTTTAATTTCTGTGTTTATATCAAAATTCACCCTGAAAACCATAGATTCTGTTGCGTGTTGCAATTCATTATTATAACCTGTGATTGCTGGGCCCGAAAGAATAACCATTTTAGAAGGCAAGAGAAGTAAATTGGGCGAAACTGCCATATCAAGTTTTACACCAGTGTTTGTTATTGTGTCTTGGTATCGCCTATAACTGATTACTTTGTCGGTATTACGAATTTCATCTTCGAGGAGAACGCCGAATTCTTTTCGGACTTGCTCTGCGCTGCCAGTATCGCCCACTATGGTACTGCGAATATTTGCTTGTGCACCAAGTATGCAATATACATAGGCTTCAAGGCTTTCATTGAGGTGGGCGAGACCGGCCTTTGTTAGTCCCGAGTCTCCCTTCAGAGGGATGAAACTATTGTATTGTCCCTCCGATCCATCATTTCGGAAGAAATAATAATGTGGCCTGTCTTTGTCAGGCAGTACATGTTTTTTCTTTCCAAAAATTGTATGTGTATAGAAAACATTATTAGAGGAGAGGAAAAGTCATGAAACATGTTTGATGTTTTGATATTAAATATAGTTTGTGTTCAAATGTGTTTAATCCCATAGTAGCTTGTTGCTGAAAATATGCTAATTTTCTATAGATAAAATTTATACTGATTTTTCTACTTTTCAGTGATTTTCATACATGATAGGATTCATATAGTGAAAGGTATAGAAATTCAGTTCTCACCTTTCAGTTTTTGAGATTTATAGTTAAGATGCAACTGATTTGGTACTTTGATATCATTCAAAGGGAAAGATTACCCAGCGATTATGTATTCAGCAATAAGAAATCTATAACAAACTGGTGCGAAATCTGCTTTTGTTATTAATTTTCACTTACTGATAGCACGATGGCATCCATTTGAAAACCTTTAGTTATAGGTGGAAGTGACGTAAGAGCCTACGACTGCACTGACATTTGTGGGGCTTTCTCGGCTGAAGACTACAGGGAAGCCCTATAAGTGCCAGTGCAGTCCTAGGCTCTTACGTCACTTCTACCTATAACCTATGGTTTTCAAATGGGTGCCATCGCGCCATTGGTAAGTGAAAGTTGATAACAAAGACAGGTGTCACACCATTTTTTCATAGATTTTTTTATTGCTGAACATACATTCGCTGGGTAACCTTCCCCTTTAAGATAATAATAGTAAAGATGTTTACTGTTAGGATAATTAGTGTAACATGTTATATAGACTTCAAAGTTACAAAGTTGCTTAGTACAAAGAGTAATCGGATAAATTTTCATTATAAGATAACCAGGTATGTTCGATAAAAAAGGTCCACAGATTGTGTCTATTGTAAAGCCATTGGATGTTCTGATCACACCATAATTACACCCCTTTTGAAATTTGGTACTTCAATTTTAATATTTTTGAGGACATGGTCATGTTAAGAAAGAAGAAATTGTAATATTGAGTACACTCTAATGGATTACCACATCTTTCTGTTATAAAGTCTAAGTTACAAACCACATTACATTTTTTTGCAATATGGTACTTGATAATAATCTGAGAATTGAACTGCTTTGTCTGATGCAGAGCTAGCTTGCGCTGACACAGTTGCCGCTGCTTCTTCCAGGATTTCTGCATCTGTATCTCTTAATTCAGCTGCAGCATGCACGTCCTTTGCTTGATTTTCTCTTTCCCAATCAGCCTGGAGTAATCTTTTTTCTGACCAAACTGCACACTCATGTTCAATTTTTTCTAATGCTTTATCATGTCTAATTTTCTCTTCAATAAGAGCCTCACCATTCCCGGAAAGCTTTTGACCAATAATATTTCCTCCTGTGAATGCCGTTGCATTTAATACAGCACCGAGAACTGTCATTCCTATAGCTGAAGCCATGATTGTATATTATTACAAGGTATTATTTTAATTTTCAGTGTATATACGATAATTATGTCTGGCCCAAGTAACTACAGTCTAGGTGCAATTCAGGAAAAAAATCTCGAGCTCGAAGATCTGAGTGATGTTAAAGTTAACAATAATACTAAGATCGCAGGTAACCATAATAAGGATTACGTCCTTCGATACAAGGACCGCAAAAAATATTTCGTTTTAGCGTCTGTTGCTGTACAAAGTCATGAACACACTGTAGAGTTTTCCAAACTGAAAGATGTCGATAAAACCATAATAGACGCTACAAAGGCTGCAAATGATCCTACTCCTTTTGCTGTGACCTGGAATAAGGCTAGTCAGCAATTTAGACCTTATAATGTACCATGTAACATCTTAGATATATTAGATAGTGAAATTGCAGGTGGAGTTGCTGAAGAGCCAGGAACTCCAAATGTGATTTATTTTGATAGCAATGTTAACAAGTACAAGTTGCTAGATTTTCGTCGTTGGCTTACTCCTAAGAATCCATACATTTCACTACTTGGTATACCGATTCACCTTAAAATTAGTCCTCTTAATACAATAATGTCTTCAGATAATACACTGCGAAGGTGGATAAATGATGGTGAGAATTATTGTTCATATACAGCTAGCGAATTCCAGTAAGATTATTTTGGGACACAACTTTAAAGAAACTGGGTCTGAAAAGTGTGGGGGAGGGGACAGCTGAATTAACTTTACAGACTGCAAATCAATAGATGACTGATAATATGAAAATAATTGAACATGGTTCAGTTTTTATCAAATGCATAAAGTTAAGTACAGGAACAGATTTTGATGATTTAATTGGAAATATCGCTTTAAAAACAGATTCAAGAACACCTTGCAATATTATCATAACCATAGATAAAGACAGAAAGGATTTAGATATTGTTGCACAAAGTAGTGTAGAAAGTAATAACATTTCATTTGTTAAAAAAGATACAACTACTTACATTTTAGATTTCAGTACCATTTATCTAAAACGTCTCATTTTATTTGAAGTAATGGTCTTCCGACATATTTTAAGTTCAGAGGAAATTTCTAAAATTTTATCTATTGCGTGAGCAAGTTAACTCCCGAGTTCAGAAAAATTCAGCTGAAATTTTCATGAAAACTGTAGATTTTCAGACCTGTGTTATGACATCACAGGCTGCTAAGCAACACTCTAAGCCTATCGGAATGGGAAAGTCCTACTGGAAAGCCCCTGCTGGAAAGGTATTGCACAACTGTGTTCCGTAGGGCAAAATCTAACATAAGTGTTAATATTGCTCCGTAGGAAAAAATGAGAAACATAGTGAAAAGGGACACAACCAGAAGATATTGATAAAATTCACATCTATACTTACATCCAGAAGACGAGAATCAGCACGGTTCCCTTGTTGCCTTCGGAGCGGAAGAACAGAATCACAGTCAGAATCTATCTAGCAAATGATCTCCCTTCCATCCGATAATAGAATGCCGTTCCGACAGGTGTTCTGATAGTGGATTACCCACTGAGTCATAGCTAGTGCATTGCGCAAGTCTGAGTGACCTATATCTGACTCAGTGGGGAATTCCCTATCAGAACGACTTACATGCATGCACAATAGGCAAACGCATAAGTGGCTACAGGGAGGGGGGTTTCTTCCCTTCCCTTCCTGTAGTTATTTTCGAATAAAATGGTGTAAAAAATGTATCCCAATTATACACCCTTATTATACTACTTGTAAAGTTACGATACTTTGAGTTGTTAATATTATTATGGAGATTTAGTGGAGTGGTTCTCTCTGTGGCCACTCCGCTAGGCGACTGATGCCGTATGTTGTGGGTTCGAACCCGATTGAAAACTTGCCGTATTTTCTATCATGGGTTGGTAACACTGCTGGTGGACAGAATTGTCCCCGAGGTTATCGTTCGCCCAGTTAAAGCGATGAAATTCGTTTCCTCGCCTCGATAAAGTTTGTGTGTGCGATGTGTGATTGTGAGCATGCGTGCGTGAGTGCTTCACAAACTCTACAACGTGTGGAGCGGTCTCAGCCGGCTATTGAACCACTCTTTTTTTGGGAGTGGAGATTTAGCCGAGTGGTTCTCTCTGTGGCCTCTCCGCTAGGCGACTGATGCCGTATGTTGTGGGTTCGAACCCGATTGAAAACTTGCCGTATATTCATATTCACGGACATATAAACAGACCATTACTGTGTATTTGTGGTCAGTCATGTGGTTCAGCTCGATCGATCAAAATGCGACAGGCAAGGCATGGTAATAAAATGTGTATTTGTGGTCAGTCACGTGGTTCAGCTCGACCAATAAAAATGCAACGGGCAGCGCATGGTAATATAATATGGAATTATATGATATAATGTGATGATGTGAAACGTGGATTTTACAGAATGTCTTCAAAAAATGAACACCTAGCGACAATCTGGTGGTTAACAAGGCATTTATAGAGTTAACGATCTTTCAGTAATTTCTTTTAAGGATTTTATTTGCTCCATGATTTTTAAAACAGTATTTTCTTTGTAAACACGCATTTTGACCGTTTTTAAATCCTGGAGTCATCAAGTTGAGAACATTTCGAATCGATTCACCCTCAATCAAGTGATGGCTATACGGCCCGCAACGTCATTAACAAGTTACCGTTAGATCAATGAGGCCAAAAATCTTTCATATACGAGGCAGTAAGCTGATTAATATTTATTTGTCATGTTGTGAATTCCGCGGGAAATAAACTCTAAACAATCACTCTTGAGAACACCGCACTTTGTTGCCGTAGATAATTATCTTTTTTCGTAGAAGCAATAAGGTCGACAGCGATAATCGCGTACCGTAAACTACCCGTGGGCCGGACTTACGATAAATCAAATTTGCATTCCTTTGTACTGAGCTAAAAACATCACATTGTCTTCGTGAAACATTACGGCCTCGGTTGCATGTTGTAGAGAAAGGATCCGGTATAACTGACAGGTATGTTTGCAAATTTCTTCATTTCTTAGTCTCTTATTAATACATGATTTCAACACATTCGAATGATTAAAATCCATTTGCAACTCTTGTACTTGTAAAGACGTTCAAATCAAAGTCAAAAGTTAAATACTGTCCCTTGTAAAAAATGAACAAAATACGATTTACAAAATTTCAACTGTCACTCAGTACGACTATTAGCAACAGTCTTCACTTCGAGTATAGTAAAGTATCTACTTTTTTACTCAAATTAAACACACTTTTGGTCTAAAGTGTATTTTGTATAATAATCCTTCGTAAAACCAACTTTTATGTAAAAGTGCTCTAAAGAGAGTTTTACCATGTGAAAAGTTTTCAATGCAAGATGCGAGGTACATGAATATTCCACATTGATAAAGAATCATTCGTATAAAATCTTAATATCGAAACAATGCGCATTGATACAATATGAATAAATAAATACTCAAACGTCTTAAATCATTTTACGATAACGCTATTATGGAGACTACACTTAGACAATTACAAGGTAACATGAATGGTAAGCTATGCTTTTACGCCGGTTTAATGGCTATTTCTCAGACAGATTCTACATTTGCGAATTTTAACAATTGTTGGATCAATGCATAATTCCCTAGGGAATCTGTTAAGATTATTTTTATTACTTTGACGTTTTTGTTTATGTCTTTTACAGCGAAAATCTCGTTTCGAAAAACTGTTTCATAATTGTAGCAAATTTTTGCAACAAATATTCACGTCATTATTCATCATCAATGAAGCTGTTAGAATAACATATGAAACCACGCTTGAGGTTTCGACATTTAAATCTAGTCATGTTGTTTCTATAATTCTGATCTGTTCAATGTTTAATGTTGACATAAAAGCCAACAGTCCTGTCTAAATGTTTGGTCATCAAGAATTGCTCATTTAAAGTTGCAATATGGATCAGAATTGACCTTCATATTTCGAAGATTTGACTTTATAGAAAAATCCATAAAAATTTCATTTCAGATTAGACCATTAACAGGAACACGGGGTGGCTCTAATTTGAGTAAATTGATTTAATTACCGAATAAATTGCTGTTTTGGTACGTACTGTTTGCGAGAGTAAAGCACAAAATTTGAAAAGTCATTTTTACTATTTGAATATGTACGCATGCGTATTTGGTGCATGGTAACGGTTTGCGAAATTGCAACATCGTGTCAACATGCCTAGCTAGCCTTCCCACGGACAAGCTGTCAGGTCTCTGCCCGCGCCCTGCCTCGGTCTCTGCTGACTGATTCAGCCTAGTCAAAATGGAAGAAATTAGCTCTGCATGGCAGGGCTGTGTGCAGCGTTATGGCCTCCCACCACAGGAGGCCATAACGCCGGGAACACACAGCCCTGCCATGCAGAGCTAGGAAGAAATTAGCCAACAATGTCGGCAAAATAAACAATGTTAGGTCAGATCGAAAGATGGAACCAGAAAAAAGAGTGACACGCGACTACTGCACCACGTCGAGGAGGCAGACTGTGTCTACAGTTTCTCGCAAAAGCACCAACGTTGCCACCGTGTGATAATCAACTTCGCTAGCCAACGGTGTTTCCTCGGGCAACACCGTCCTACCAACACCGTGCGGACCCCACGATTTGTAATGTGAACCGGGCCGTAGTCCCTCCGCAAGGAAATAACTTAGATCTGATTCATTGATAATCCATATCCTTCAGGTCAAATATGCATTTTTCGGAAACAAAGAAAAACTGCAGTTTCCATCATGGCATGGTATCATTTACGACACGACGCGTCGATCGACGCGCTGACATGGCCATGCAAGACCTGACTGAGGGGCAAGACAGTTGCCGAACTTTTGCAGTTGTGGATACATATATAAATAAATATAGCGTGCAGATACCTCGTCTTTTAACATGAAAAATGTAACAACATGCAACGTGGAGAGGATTGCGGAAACGCTGTCAGGCACGCGGTGAACACAACCAGATCGGTGTACGTGGTCTGGACGCTCGATCGATCGAACGTACACAGAATGTGCACACTGCGTGGCACTGACATACATGTATACGGGTGAGAAAAATCAATCACACGATCTTTTGTAGAGCTGTACTTTATCATATCGATATACTTACATTTCTAAAACATTGTGAAGCTACCAAAGTTAGGCAAACGCAATATTTACAATGAATTATCATTATATATGTCAAGTTCTGTCACCGTGTCAACATCGCCCCTCCAACGTGCACTCTATGGAGACGTCATCACTCTTGGTGGTACTTGTCACGTGCACAGCAGAAAACGCCAATGTTTTTGTTTTGAAAGTTTGTTTACAAAACAGCTTTTCTAGGCGGCCGAAATGTATCAAAATGAACGTATTTGTGTGCCGGGATTGGTAAGAGGCTTAGCTAAGAAGAGTACTTCAACGTAGTATGGTTTATTTGCTTTAGTTTTACGAAAAAAATCGACAATTTTGATCCATATTACAACTTTAAAAATGCCTTGTATTAATTTTGAGGTTTTTTTTTCTCATGAAATGATGATTGTCTCCACCAATGTGAAACATAGAACAGGACGTGTAATAAATCTGTATTAACCGTGTTTACGTTATTAACCAAAGCTATGTTATTTTTATACCAATACATTAATTCTGTTCCGATTGAAATTATCATACTGGTCCCATAGTAATGTACTTAAAATTATGACAAGAATGACATGGTACTGCAGTAAAACAAAACAATGTAAGGGATATACAATGAAATTGCGATTTAAGAACACTTTATCTTTCCCCATTAATTTTCTTTATATGCCAAGACCCGTCCGACTCTATTAAACTTGATTACCGAGGCCATGGTCATGGTCAGCAAAATGCTACTCTGCATGTGCTATCGAACTAGCTCTACGTAGCAGGGATTTGTGTTGTTAAGGCTTGAATCCGCATAAGTTTAGTGGAGGAAGGTTTTCACTCAGAAAATGGACGAGTTTGAATCCAAACCCGCGTTGACCTTCGTTTTCTAGCACAGTCACCTCGTCTAAGTACACTACGTACTATTAAAATGTTAACTTATGTGTATATGCGCGGAAACCGTCCGTGTCCAATGCCGGTTATAAATTCAGTAAAATTACGATGAAACTCAAACTCTCTAGCGAAGACATCACAGTCAAAACCACTCGGCTAATTCGCCATCCTCAAAAGTGGTTCACTAACTGTCAGCCCATGCAGCTACGCTGAGCTACTGTCGAACCGTCCTTTTCTGGCTCAATATGGATAAAAACGTGATATATTTTACAAAAAGCATGATAACCTCTTAAAATGAGTAAACAAGCTGTTTCACTGAAGTGAAGTGTTGAACGTTTGAAAATGTCCAAAAGATGATTTATTAAAATGACAGTACGCTGCATAGTACGGGATTGGACAGAAAATATTGGGGGTGTTTTGGTTTATTTTAGGATAGGTGGCCATTGTTCACGCAAACAAGTTGAAGAGAAATTCACGTTCATATGTTCTGCTATCGGCCGTTCATTATTCTTCGTTGTCAGACTAAAAATTCAACTGTAAGTTGTTCTACTTTGCCAAATAAAAAATATATCCAACAACGGCAAACTATGAAAACATTCATAAAACCAACATTTATATTGAATTTTCATAATAGACTTTCAGATACCACGTACACTTTGCCGCTTTTTATGATAACGATTGCAATTATTTATATAATAACACGATAAACAATCTCTGAACATCCACATCCATGAAGATCAAAAATATCAGGAACCGAGAACAAAGAATGACTAACCAAAAACTTTGACAACATTTTGAATGAGAAAATAAGCCGTGTATTATGTTACTGGCATATGCTCATTAATAGCATGCAATTCTAATTAAAATTAATTACCAAAGTTTCCCTATGGAATGAAACAAGCATTTACTTTTGAAAATATTTCAGGCACTGAAGGTCAATGGTACCTTTTCTATGTACAATTATCTGACACTTATCACTCATATGTGGCATTTAGACAGAATACAAGCACATCCCTTTATCAAAGACATTCACTTCAAGTGCATGATGTCATAAAATGCCACCAGTTGCTTAATTTCAACAGACTGCGTCCCGATGGATACTGTACAGTTACCAAGCATAATATCAATAACATTACTTGTACTAGTCTGTATCAAAAGACCAGGTAAGTAGTGTGTAAATTTCCTCTTTTCCGATACAATCCAGGTGATTTTGAAGTATGCTCGTAGGCTTGGTTGCTAGACCTATACATACGGCTATAGGGCTCTTGAATCAAACACTGGTATCAAGCTTCTGGCAAATTGAATGTAGCGTTAGCTAGAACTTCCATTATTTTGACGAATTTAAATATTTTAGGAAGCTTAAACGGCTTAAGATAATTTTAAGTAAACAAATACAGTTTCGAGAATTGTAGGCTTATAATTGAATTAAATTAAATTAGTAATATTATATATAGACAATTCAGTAGTTTTTTGACCGGATTCGAACCCACAAAGTACGGCACCAAGTCGCCTGGCGAAGACATCGCAGTCAAAATCGATCGGCTCTACATTTTTTGACCACAAGCCCTCCACACGCTGTAGAGTTCACTAAGCACTCGCATACTCGCTATCACACATCTCACAAAATTATAACAGAGCAAAAAAAAAAACAAAGAAAGGAAATGAGGTGCTACAAACATACATGGCTACCACATGGTTGTGAGCCATGTTATGTTTATATTTACTTGCTCTCTTTAAGGTTGTTTGCATTGAGTATTTTCATACTGATTCATGATGTGACATTATGGTCTTCAGATTAGGACGTAATCGCAATACTCATATCGACCTTGTCCGTGGAAAAATGAAATGAATCGGAAACAAACCAGGAACATTTAAATAAAATTCAAACAATTTTAATGCCTTATATTAAATAAGAGACTACATGCAGTTTATCACTCACAGCGTTTTGAAAAGAAAGAATACCAGGCTCTCCCGCAGCTCAGAATAAAATGCTATCAGTATGATGATATGCGTGTTTCCGTAGGTTTCTATATTCGATTTGCATCAAGTAAATATGAATGGATTCACGGGAAAAAGGAGAAGCAAATGAATTATGCAGACATATTTTTATTGAAAATATTTATCCTCTTATTTTTTAACAGTGACTTGTTCGATTTCCTGGGCAGTTACAAAAGATGCATACGTCAGAGAAGGAGATACATTGACACTGAATTGTTCAGTGAATTACTCTGAGCACACATCACAATTTATACTTCCTGGATGGACAAAACGTCCACTGAATGGTAAATCCCTTCACGATATATGGATAGCCCTCAATGGTACTTCAGCCAATGATTGCTGTGACGTAACTGGTGATAAATCAAAGGGAGAAAGTAATCTGGTCATCAAGAGAGTGACTAAAGAGATTAGTGGAGAATGGCATTGTATACACCATGCACTGAGATCAGTTAATGCAACCGTTACCGTGATTGGTAAGTACATCATCTTCGTCAAATGGAAATTACTGGCAATGTTGTAAACTTCCAAAGAGAGTTACATATTTTTTTCAAATATACATCAGGGAAATATTTGATAAAACACGTCAAATACTCTAAATGAAAACTTCCTTTCGCTGCAAGTGCTGGCTATCTCAATCAATGGACTTCACTAACTGATAGAATTCCATACCGCATTTTTGGCGTCAATAAAGACGAGTCACATATTTCCATTAACAGATCCCGACGACCCTGTTTGTTCTACAGTCAATGGTATAGGCGAATATAATGAAGTCATCGAGAACACTGCGGTAACATTACGGTGTCGCCTACATACTGAAAGTATCATCCCAGTTGGCAGACTTGTGTGGTATAAAAACGGAGTTGAAATCAAAACTGGTAACAGTCCCCTCCATATCAGGACAACAATAACAAGAGATGATCATGGTCTTCCTTTCAGCTGCAGATTAGAACACAGTAGAAGTTCCTCGTCCATTTCATGTTTAAATACGATTACACCATATGTTCAGTGTAAGTTCATTCCGAAAAGTCAATTCTTGTAATATAATCCCTTAAAATTCCCGGGAAACTTGTGTTATTTTCTTCTAAATAACAATATAATTTTATGCAAAGACAGGGAATACAGCTCCTCAAAAGAATTACAGTGTGTTTGTTTTTTACTTTTCTGTCTATGCTAAATATTGCACAACAGCGCGTTACTTATTTCTAACGTGGACGAAAACGACAGTTCTTTGCGCTCATTATTGGACATTTTCCGCGCTGCTGGAAATTTATCTCCGCGCTGTTGTCGATTCTCCGCACTGTTATAATTTTTTTCTCTACTGTTTAAAATTCTCCGCGTTGTTGGAAATCTCTCTCTACTGTTTAAAATTCTCCGAGCAGTTGGAAAGTCCTTTCTACTGTTTGAAATCTTTCTACTGTTTGAAATCTTTCTATTGTTTGAAATCTTTCTCTGACCTTTGAAGACTACATAAGATTTTGTCGATAGAGTGTTCTCATGTATTATCCTCTGAATTTTTTTCTGTGTTTGACGTCACCGTCTCTTCGTACACTTCTCGCTTTCGACTCTAAGTTGTACCGCTCCGCGAAACACAGGAGCATACGATGACGTCAAAAAGAGAAAAATCCCATGGGATTATAAATTTGTTGCGTGAACAGTCTTCTTGTGTTTCGATTTATGCGGAGTGATCAAAATTATTGTCGAGGATTGCAAAATATTGTCGCGGTGTTTTATTTCCCTGGATGACTTTCATGAGTGAAACGGTCCATCGCCCTGAAGATATGCAAATACTTACTGGATACTTTCACTCATAAATCCTATCAAGTTGAAATTTTGATACACTGAACCATCTTAACCAATCAGATATACGTACTCGGTCACTTTAACTTGTCAATCATTGTGTCGAGCTGTCCCGACACCCAAAGAATCTGCCATCGGCTGACAAAAGGGGCTTCACCGCGCTAGCGCCCGACAGCCATAGTACTATAACCAGAGTTATTTAGAATATTTTGAAATACATTTACGTAGGGAAGGCAACAACAAGATATAAACAGTACTTCTTAATCTAAAAGGTTTCGTGACTTTCAAAATATCATGACCTTACGATCGTTGCGAGCCCGAAAATTTCAGTTCGATGGCACTTACTGTGATCCAGACTGAGGTATATGTACGTGGTCAAAATTACGGCGGGCGATCACCACCAGTCTCCGCAGATGTCAACTCGTCAATCCCGTTCCCAGTCATCAATGTTTACGTCTTACGAACTTTGATGATTGCAGTAACACACATCTCCCCCGTAGATACATCCAAATTTTGTCACTTAACGGAAACTCTATTCTGTTGTCCAAGTCAACTTTCGATAACACATCAAGAGCGCTCGACTGCAGAGTCCAGGCTAAAATTATAGCTGATGCCTTCGCTACAGAGCTACGCTGCAGGTTTGATTCCGATCGAGAATTAACGAAAATTATGTGATGAACTGAAGGAAATTTACGGTTGTTCGTCGAATGAATTTATTGAGTTGAACGTACGTTGAGATGTAGCTTTCGGGTTATCGCCAGGTTCAACGTCCACAGTGAGCGTCCGAGAGCTTACGACTAGACTAGAGCGCGTTAAAAGCGCGACTCAAAATTTCATCGGACGCGCCTTCAATGTTTCCATGTCTGAATTTATCGCATTTAATAATTCTTCGAAAAAATGTTTTTAGACAACAGCATCTATCGCAACAGATCGGACAGATCGCGACAGGTCGAGGAGTGCAACACGCTGCATCCTCACCCAAACGGCACTGTCAGAGGCTTCATTAAAAATGAACTTCTCCGAATTGCTCGCACATATGCATGCAACAACAACACAGACTTTATGAAAATGGTCACCTTTTTCACACGAAATGTCAACACCGAGATTATAAAACATAAAAATCACGTATCAGACAAATTATTTAAGCTAAGAAAGTGTCAGCTATACCTCACCGATAAAGATAAGAGGAATGATGCCACAACAACTCTGGTACACCCAATGACCTGAGTCAGTCCTTTCATCTCAACAAGCCTGATCAAACGATATTAAAAATAAGTGGAAAATAATTTAGGCCGAACAAACATTGGCCATTTTCCCAGGAAAACCTATTACAGCATATAAAGGGAATAAACATAAAAGACATCCTCGTTCAAGCAAAAATCAACACGAGGATACAAATGAACGAACACAAACGGTCTGACCAACAGACCACTCAAATTTCAGACCACAACATAACCATACTAGCATCCCTCTCTGATGAACAATCGCTACCATCAAACCAACACGTGTGGAAAACAAAAATTCGAGCGACTGATGAAGTAACAACACTTTGGTTCCGAAACACCGTTAAGACGAATCACTCTAACATACAACCGGTTTTTCCGGGGACACAGATTACATGACCACGGTCAAAGCATTATCAATTCACCGTTGTCTCGCAATGTTTCTCTATATCATAAAACACGCTGATCGATTCAATATACCGCACCACTAACAAAGGTGGGAAACGGTGTATCAAGTTGCCCTCTCTTTCCTATATATTCAAACAGCATTTCCGCTGTATCTTAGAGCGAAATTGCAAATAGTAGAGAGAAATTTCCAACAGCGAGGAGAATTTCCATCAGGGCGGACAATTATCCTTTTCGTCCACGGTACATTTCATTGTGTTTATAACGGTATCATCACTTGCAATGACCACACCACTTGGGACTGATAAACTAAAATTTTGGTTGTTCCATGTAACAACAGCGTTAGCTAAACGTATGGTCCTTCCAGGACAAAAATACTCATCGTGTATAAGTTTGTTCCTTGCACCTTAGGCCCTACATCCGTTCGTGCAGTGCGCAATGAAATATAAAGTACGGTAATTGAACATTAAAATTGCCCGCAACAGGATGAATAGGACATCAAGTGAATCGAATCGTGGAAAAATAATCTTTTACAGGAAAGCACTGCTGTTTACTGCACCTAAGACATGATAGGTTTGTATGAAGTTTATGCATTTGGGTTGATTCAATCGAAAACGCAATATATTTACCCATTAATATGATCGCCATTTTTTCTGTGTTACTGAGTTATAAAGTTATGATCACGTGTGTCTTTTGAATCCTAGAATATCAATTAAGAAACGTTTTATATTTATTTCATCAATAATAATGGATCTAAAAAGTAGTAAGTCTCTTTTTATTTTAATACTTTTTCCTATTCTTATTGATCTTTTGTTATAAAAACAGACCCTCCTCAGGTGACAACTCCGTTAAACTTATGTGTAAAGGAGGGAACAGCACTTAGGATCAACTGTGACTATGTACCGGGTAACCCAACACTGACTGCTATTCGATGGAACATTCCAGGCAGAGAATCATTTACAAGGCAAAACCCTCTGATAATCGACAAAGTTAATTTATGGAAACATAGCGGAGTCTATTCTTGTAAAGTGTACAACACATATTTCAATGGAGAGCAAGGGAAGAGTTTAAGTAACATTACTGTACGTGTTGAGTGTAAGTACTAATCTCGTTTGCAAATATTCAGCAACTTCAATTGTTAAAGACATGAGGTCTGTTTAATCTGATATTTGGGATAGAAGTGAGTTATGAGAAAGGACTTAGTATTACCAGTTGTGTTTAAGTCATCTTAAAAAGATTTCTTATACTTTCTGTACAGTTATCTCAGGGCATACAATTTGACAATAATTTACTTTGTTATCTAATAAAACAGTAAACTGTTGATTAACGGTCTTTTTATTACTGCAATAAAGTGTATGATTAGAGCTATCATTCAGACACACCTTGATCATTATGACTCATAGCATGAAAACAGTCAATAAATTATCACGCTCACATACTCGTATGTTTTCTCTGACGCTCCTTCTTTTCATGTTAAAAGTGATTATGGTATCACGACTTATTCATCTAATTGTAGTTACGATGTTGTCAAAGCGGTTTGTTGGCCCAATAAAAAGGGTCGAAAAACAACATCCGATTCGTCCCTCCAAAATATGGCTCCTATGCACGTTAAATTCAACGGGTTTTGCCCGCTACTCACGTTGAACACATTGACATACAACCGTGCTCTCCTGGAGTTTTCTCATTAACATTGATCTTAGACAGTCAATGGGTTCAAATTGATGTATGTCTCAAGACGTTAAACAAGATTAGAGCATAAACCTATATCAGCCAAATGCGTACCTAATCTACCAAACACAAGGTTGCGTCAAGTACTTTTATTATCAAATATTGTAAGCAACATATTCAAAATTTCATTTCAACTGTTTCAGACTCATTGTTCTGCTAGGTCACCTTGATAACAACTTTGTTTTTGACAATGTAACTTGCAGGTTGTGGAAAATGCACTTGAGACTTGCTGGATGTCCACACACGGTATTCTCATACAATGCAGCAATCAATATTTTTAATGTTCTTTGGTGCCAATTTTAGACCAAATCATTACCGAAGAATAGGTGGGCTCAGATAAACACTTGTTTTTTGTTTTCCTTATTTTGTGTCTCTTCAGTTACCCCAAAGGTTGAAACACCGCCGGTTCAACGAGTGAAACAAGGAGATGACACGTCATTGCACTGCGATGCAAAGGCCGTTCCTGATGTTGACCTGTTTCAGAGGATTACACCAAGTGGTTTTGTTGTGAATGGAAGTACGCTTACACTGCAGAATGTACAAATATCAGACAGTGGAATTTACAATTGGACGGCGAGAAACACTTTTTGTGATGAAAT
>LD348690.1:0-10881 GCA_001465055.1 Ptychodera flava | reverse complement strand
CAGACAGACAGACAGGGAGGTAGGTTTAATAAGTTTCAATCTCATTGTATGGTAAACTTTTTGGATATTGACCACTTTACAGGCAGTTTGCTTGCCTCCGTTGAAGCTAGTCATTTTCTGTGTGGTGTGTTACCGACATGCAACGTAGCTTTTTTCATTTGCAAACAAAAATAAAAGGTTTGATTATTCATCATCGCTCCAATATTGACTCAGCAATTAAAGTATGCTTTACCTGTGTCAGTGATAGGAAACGTGTATGTGTCTGTGTGACTATGAGTGTGTGTGTGTGTGTGTGTGTGTGTGTGTGTGTGTGTGTGTGTGTTTGTGTGTTTGTGGTTAAACTTTGTACCACTACGGCAAACTGATGTTATTCTCGTCCATTTTGACAGCGAAGTTTAGTGTTATTTTTCGTAGCCATACTTCAGTAACTATTCTGATTTTTGTGTAGGCTTTTATGATTCGAAAGTTTACTTGGTCATATTTAAAGATAAACAAAAATAACTTATGTACTGATTAGATAAAGGGTCACGACAGATTATGCTATTTTAATTTACATTACAGATACATATGTCCGCCTCATAAAAGGTATACCGCATGTATACCCTAAACTAGGTCATGGCAACTCGGCAAATATATACTTTCTTCACAACTAGTACATGGCGTATTCGATAAACTTCCATTAACGGAAAATACCCTTTTCCTTAGCACCACAACTGAACAGCTACCCATGTTTTGTTAGGTTACAACAGGAAACAACTGTGGGTGGTATACCAAAAAATGTAATGTAATTTTATTACATGCTGAATGCATCTGATCTGATTTCAACAAATGTAAATTTTAATGTGCTCTTCTTTACTGTACAACTTTCTATTTTTAAGAGTAAGTAACTGTAACATTCCAAATTCAACAATATAAACACAGCATAACAAGAACTTACTCAAAGCTGCATTCCATTTTTCATGATTGAATATTTTCACATCTTCATGTTTTTACCATTTTAATACTTCTTCACGACGATTGTCGAAACATAAAGTATCCAACTTGTGGACACAATGCATAGTACGCATGCCCAATGTTATTGCTGACGTATGTATTCTAGTCCGGCTGAAATTCTGTCTTCAACAAAACATTAGCCGTGACACTCATACATCCTCGCTGGTGTTTATTAAGATAAACACAATGCATCTCGACGTAATTTATTTTCTAATAAAATGAAGCTGTAGTTTACAGTCGTGACAAACTACATTGAATATGTAACCATTTATAGAGCTCAGAATGACTCACGTTTGTAGTTTACAACCAATCAGGTTAGTGGGTCATTAGTAACAATGATACCCCCAAAGGCGTCACATTTGGTAAAGATTACATCGACTCTTGACCCCAGTACCGGTCACCCTGTTTCTTACCATTCGTTGCAAAGAAGACACCAAAAACTGCAAGCCGTGTCGTGAGGTTGTTAAATCTTGACCTTGAAGTAGGCGGCTGACTGATTTTGCGATTTCTTAATACTGAGGGAATTCGCTATCTATCATGATGAAGAGGGCGCCCAAGATGTAACTGCAAGTATGCAAACCAACTTAATATAGCGGCAGAGCAATATATTCTAGTATCACTATTCACTTGACAAGGTCTATCAAAATTGCCTGTGGCTTGATCGTTTTATGGAATTAAACTATTTGACTTTAAATATTCTAAACTAAATATCTGAAAAATATTTGACGCACCCGTGACTACAGCTCATCTAGGTACAACATTCTTTAGCCTTGTAAAATATTTGAAAAATTTAAAAGAACATTTAGAACGGAGATATCTTTGTCTCTTCGATCGTGCGTAAAATTTTTCGGGTTGTTTCAATCAACTTCCTCTGACCTTCACAATCCCGGATATTAATGTGAATGATCAATGCATTAAAAGGGTCATTTCCCTATGACATGAAACATGTAAAGCTGACTTTCTCGGCATGAACTGTCGGCATGAAAAGTATATTGCTACTGATTTCGAAGAAAGTCGGCCTTCGCGACGGCTACAGTCATGAAATCGATATTTCCCATTCCATCATGGAACTATTTTAAGTGGGTCTCCTCTTCAACTCCTCTTCCATTAAACAGCTGTCACGTGCACAGCTTTTATCCAAAACTAACGTGTATCGGAAGAGGGAATATATAAGTCTGAAATACTCATCGGAAGAGGGAATATATAAGGATAAAACACTTACTCAAGATTCCACATAAAACGTAATCTCACTGACAGCTACTTTATCCTCGTTGCAAAGTCTTTCTTATTTCCTTACTACTAATTAACAAAATGATGCATACAGATAATCGTATTTTGTGCAAGCGTTTAGCGTTAAAAGTTTGGTTAGGTTAGGTTAGGTTTACAATAAATTCCAAAATTACTTATTCACTTAGGCTGTATATTATATAAAATTAAAAACTATCTACTGTTGATTGACCAATCAGAGTGCTCAATTCAGGGTGTTTTATTTACTCGTAAAGCTTTGGTCACCAAATTCCAGAAACGAATGACAGCACCGTAGTAAATTACTGTCCAATCAAAAGTGAACATGTCATATTCTGTAGATATCTGGTACGTTTTAATATTCAAATTTGGTAACACAGCGGAAACCAGCTGCAACACAAAATCTGCTGTGCCCTAGGGCATTTATATAATGTGCCCTAGGGCATTTATAGGATGTTCCATTACATTGGAAGGCTATTTCACAAATAAAAGTTTTAATTCATATCCTAAACATGTTACATTGACAAAGGGGACGGTTGACGTTAACACAAGTTGAAAACGAAAATATATCAGTTAGGGGCGATAGTTTTTAAGTCTGATAAAACCATCGTACTCGGGCTCCTCTGGTATATAAAGTCCAACCCTACGATAAAATGTCTCAGCCTGCGGCCTCGACATTTTATCGTTGGGTTGGACTTTATATACCAGAAGAGCCCTCGTACTCGGGCTTTATCCTATACTAGGACCCCGTGATTTCCAAATGCGCCTGAAAAATTTTCAGAGTGATAGTGACAGCAAGTGGTGTGAAGTCAATTTATTTTCCAATACTATCCAACAATCTATCTGCCTACTAAATATATGTAGCGCCATCTGCGTAAGCAATGCTCACTCACAGTGACGCTTTAACTTTCGAACGAAATGAAAATGTCCTCTCCAGATATCAGCGGTGTTCCTTATTTTTAAAGTACACAGCGTGGGACAGGTTCTACCACCTCGAAGAGCAGAGTGCAATAAAATACTGGAGAGATGGACCTACGATCCTAGGAAGCCAGAGTCCTTTGTGATAAATTGAATTTAAAGAACGTTTTCCTCTTTTGTGCGATTTAGTATACTTTTGGTGTAGCACGAAACATGCTGTAGTTTAAATTAATGTTGTCTTCTGTTTTCCTTGTTTTATTTCAAAGTCTTTCTGCAGGTATGTCACATTCTGGAACAAATCGTTACTTTACAGTGTATTGAATCACGACCCATTGGACGGAACTCACTCGCATTGAGAATGGGCTGAGAGAAAATTCATCCTTTTGGCAGGAGTGTGGTTACTGTTTCTCCTAAACCGAGTTTTATACCTTGATTGCCGCATCCTGAACTAAATTGTTTCAGACACAGTGGGAATATCCTCCAGCAACGAGCGCTGAGGCATGAATTCAAAACTGTAGAAGGTCTATGGGTTGCCTGACTGTGGGGGCAAACATCCTGCTGGATCCACTAAAGTAGCCATGACAATCAGCCTACAGTGGAATCTGACCTCAGAGCAGCGGTGATTATTTTACTAAACTTAGGTGTGAGAACTAAAACGGACTCTTGTGATGGTATATTCTCTTGTAATTGCCAGTTTGATTATCAGGAATATTGTACCTTTCTTTGTATTATTTAATCTAGTCCTCGTCAAGTATTGATTCTTAGGATAATGGATAGATGCAATGAGGGAGGGCAGATGGAGATGGGGAAAGAAAATCAAAAAGAGGATCGAGGGGAGAGGGAAGGAGATAGGAACAAAAATCACGGCATTGAATGTCGTTCAACAATATCTGGTTACCGGGCCGTTCACACTCAAAATCCCCCTTGAACGATGACAAAGCATAACTTTTAATTGACTACCTTACGATTTTTTTTGAGGATGAAACTTTTCTTCCCCAATTTGTCTGCGCCCCTACGAATATCTAGAGCAACCTGTGATCAATGAAGAAACGAATGCCTGTAGCTTATTGGCGTAACAGATTTTCTGAGGTTTGATGTTTTTTATTTGTTTATTTGTTTGTTTTTGCCACAAACTGAAATCAAAGTTCTGTAACAAAGACTGTTAACCATATTCCGACATAGTAGCATGCAAGAGACTTTTGGCTTTCTTGGTTGTTATAACTTCCGGGCATCTCCCGTAAGCATGATTATTTCATATTTGAAAAATATTTTCACTGGTTTAAATCTTTCACGCAACGAGATATTCTGATGCCAACGTTTGATCAAGCTTTAATTTGTTTATGTGTTCGGGTGTCTTGCCCATTTACACAGTGATAAAAGCAGTCGTGTCGATTCTCTTCAAAGGCTTCAATCATCACGTGTCTAACAACAGATTACTATGGTGTTGCTTCGATACGACCAAAATGGCATAGTGAGTAACAACACAGCGCTACCAGAACCACCCACTATGATTTACCATATATGTGATTGTAGGAGATTTAGTTTGAACGAGGAACACACTTTTCACTTTGTTTACCACACACACTACATGATACTGAATGACACAAAGTAATATACACAAAAATACACAGAACATCAAGATTGTTCAAAGAGCGATTCAGGGCAAAGGTCTCTACGTAAAACCTATCGGCCGTATGTCAAGGATTAACAAGTCCTAACCTCACATAAAATCACTCAAGGGCCTGTAGTAGGACATGCTGCAGATGACCTGTGATCATTGAATACACGCGCATGCGTGAGCAGCTAACGTTGTTGCTGTACATTCCTGGGCTACATAGCCATTCAGGTGAATGAACTTCAAAGCTGCAGTTGCCAAGGCCATCAATTAAGGCTTCTGCGGAGGGTGGCAAATTTATTTAATATGAAGTAATAATTACCTCAATGAAAAAGTATACGCAATAGAACATCCCTTGAAAACATCAACAATTTGAACGGAATATGTACACTTGAATGAACGCCATATTTTATGTAAAGCTTGCTAGGCAGGCTCATACGCATGCACCTTTTTTTTATTTAGGCACATCCCCGAGACTAAGAAAATATATGCTGTGATGTTGATTTTTTTTGGCAATTTTTGCAGGGAGTAATCATTCTTATCCTAATCAGTGTGGGCCAAGTCAATCTGTTGGTAAACAAGGCATTTATAATGAGTCGATTACTTTGCGTTATTTCAGTTTACGGCTTCATTTGTTGCATAATTTTGTAAAAACAGTATTTCTTACATAAAACATGTAAATTGATCAAGTAGAAAACAGTTCTGGTTCACTTTCAGTCAGGTGACAACAATACTGCGCGCTACGTCATCAACAAGATATCATCGGATCATATGAGGTGCTCGACCTTTGATATACGAAGCATGTAATAATACTAATTTGTCATAGTGTGATTTCCTAGTGAAATGAACTTCAAATTGTCACTCTTCGAGAACACTGCGCTTTGTTGTCGATGATAATTCTTTCGTTTTTCGTCGAAGTAATAAGCTCGATGGCGACAATTGCATAACGTACACCACGGCTCTTAAACCATCGCGTGGGTAGGACTAACGATAAATCATATTGTAATATTCCATTATACTGAGCTTAAAGCAGCACACTGCTCCATTGAAAGATTACGGCCACGGTCGCTTGTATAACAGAAAGCATTCGGTATAACTGACAGGTATGTCTGTTGATTTATTCAATTCTAAGTCTTTTATTAATACATGAGCTCAACACGTTTGAATGAATCTAACCAAACTCTTGTACTTATAAAGCAGTACAGTCAAAATCGAAGCTAAAAAGTAAAATAGTGACCTTGATAACATATGAGCCATATGCTATTTTCAGATTATCAATTGTTAAAGGTCACTTACCAACAGCAATAGTTCTCTCTTCAAATTTAGTCAATTTTTCGCTGCTTTTTTATGCATTAAACACTTTTGGGCTAAAGTGTAAGTTTCAGTCATGTTATAATCCTTCCTTTTACCGGTAGATACATGGAAATGCTCTACAGAAAATGTGGATATTTCAAACTTTACATGGACACACCGAGCTGTCTATTTAAAGCCCAGTTCGTTTAAGGTAGTATGCGCCTCGAAATTGAAAGACAAACTTTTGCTTAAATTTCCCTCAAGGAATCTATCTACCATAGAGTTCCAAAATCAAGAATAAAAATCGGGGATCACCGTGCTAATTTTGGTTAGAGAGAAACAAATCACCCAAGATTCACCGATATTCGAAATTCAAAATGGCCGCCATCACTGTGTTTACTCTATCGCGAAAAATAAAATTTCCGATCTTCGAAAAACTAAGATAGTCGAAATTTATCTTACACCAAGAGCGTTAAGGTTCCAAGACAAGAAATTGATCGTTTTAAACCAACGATTCTCTAGTGTTTAAGAAGCTTAGAACCCCCGTAAATTGTATATTTTCGAAAAGCCTAGATATAGGGGAACAGTTTGGTTACTATAGTGTCACCATTGTTTACATAACTATCACGTGACAGGTAATTTGCATAACCTTTCAAAAATCTGTTTTCCCTATGTTTTGTTTCAATGCTTTGAGATATGTGGCTGTAATTTGTGTGAGTGCAAGCTGTCTGAAGGGTCTTCAAAAGTGTGCCTCAGAATTTTTTTAAACCTTCTGCAACAGTTTTTATGCCAGAAAAACTTCCAGAGCAGTGAATTTAAGAATAGTTGATTTCTTTTAAAATTGTGCTCCAAAAAAACTAAGCAAGATATAAAAAATCTGAGACACTCTTTGTAAGAGCGTTGTGACAGCTTGCATTCCAGCAAGTTTGAGTCAGATATTTTGAAGTATTGAGACAAAACATAGGGAAAACCTTTTTTTGAAAGGTTATGCAAATTACCGTGTCACGTGATAGTTATGTAAACAATGGAGACAATGTGGTTACCGAAATGTTTCCGTATATCTAGGTTTTCAGAAAATGTATACTTTACAGGGGTTCTGAGGTTATTAACCGTTAGAGAATTGTTAGATTAAAAAGGTCAAATTTCTTGTCTTGGAACCTTAAGTTAGCCCTAGCATGTAGTAGATCAGAGGAGAATCATAAAATTTTGAGACTCCGAATATCTCTCTCAGAGGCGTATTCCACCATACTTCTATACATGTTGCTTCCTACCGTATGGTCTTGTTTTAATCGTTCATCCATTATTGTGCGGAACTTAATAAGTGTAAATCTTAATCATTTTACTGACAATTGGATTATAGAGCCCACTCTTTAAATCATTGCGTAGGTAACATGAATGGTAAGCTATACTTATATGCCCGTTTTCTTTCTCATTTGGACTTGTTTTAAACCTTTACATTAACAATCTCATTTGAAAATAGTGATTCATCGTAGCAAGCTTTAGGCAACAGATATTTGCGTCATTATTCCTAATTAATGAATCTGTCAGAATAATATATAAAACCACGCTTGAGGTTTCGAAAGTTAAACCTAGTCATGCTGTTTCTATAATGTTGCTCTGTTCAATGTTTAATGTTGACATACAAAGCCAACAGTCCTATCTAAATGTTTGGTCATCAAAAATTCCCATTTAAAATGTTTTGAATTGCATTTGAGTTGTTTCAACATGAATTAACGATTGTCGCCACCAATGTGAAACAAAGAACGGGACGTGTAATAAATCTGTATTTAACCGTTTTCTTCTTTATTTACCAAAACAATGTTATTTATACGAATACATTGATTTTGTTGCGATGAATTCATGCATATCATACCGGTTCCAAAGTAATCATACATAAAATAATGAAACCAGTGACGTTGTACGGCTGTAAAATAAAACGCTGTAAGGCATATCTAATGTAATTTCGACTGACGAACCCTACATCTTTACTAACAATTTATTCTACATGCCAAGACCCGTCTATGGCCATGGTCATGGTCAGCAAAATGCTTCACTTCATATGATATCGAACTGACTCTGCTTGGCAGGGCTGTGTGTTGTCAAGACCTGAATCCGCATCAGTTTAGTTGAGGAACGTTTTCAGTCAGAAAACGGACGAGTTTGAATCCAAAACCCACCTTGACCTTTGTTTTCGAGCACAGTAACTTCGTCTAGGTACACAATTGGCTATTAAAATGTACTTGTTAACATGTGTGTCTATGCCAGGAAACCATCCGTATCAACTGCCGGTTATAAATTCAGTAAATTCACGGTGGGACTCAAACTCACTATCTGCGGCACCCAGTCACCTAGCGAAGACATCACTCATATCCACTCGGCAATTCCGCCATCTCAAAAAGTGGTTCACTTACTGTCAGCACAGCTACGCTGAGCTACTGTTGAACGGTTCTTTTCTGGCTCATGATGGTCGACAACTTGACATATTTTACAACAGGCACAAACTGTTTTCGTGAAATGTTACAATTTTATAGTTGATTACTTTTCAAAATGCCCACAAACTTATTAATTAACATGAGAATACACTGCGTAGTAAGGAACTGGACAGATTATAATGTGGGTGTTTTGGTTTATTTTGGTATAGGTGGCCATTTTTCGCGCAAGCAATTTGATGAGAAATTAACGTGCATATGTTCTGGCTGATTGGACGTTTCACTCATTGAAAAGAAGTTAATCCCGATAAAAAATATTAAGATAGCTTGAGCATAGTTTTTATATCAGCTTCTGGTGAAATATTTTCATTCTTTATTGTCAGACTAAAACTTCAACTATAAGTTATTCTACTTTGCTAAATATAAAAAGGTATCCATAACGTCAAACAAAGAAAACATTCATAGGATCAATATTCATATTCCATAATCGACTTTCAAATTACACCTACACTTTGCTCATTTTCATTATAACACACAGTAAAAACTCTAATTGCAAAAGTTGACTGCTGCAATATGAAAGATATTAATATAAACACAACATAAAATGCAGAAAAAAGCAAACACTAAACTCAAATGAAAACAAACTGCTGCGTATCGTTGTGTTCTGATCAATCATTAAAGTTGACAAACTTATCAGTGAGACATTTGAAAATAAATTGGCAAGGCTCGGAGAGCCTCAGTCTGTAGCATTAGAGATTGCAACGACTCATACAATAACTCGATAAAAAATCTCTGAACTAATGTGCACATTAAAAAAGGTCGAAAATATCGGGAACCGAAAACAAAGAATTACTCACCGGAAATGTTGATAAAATTTGTAATGAGAAAACAGGCCGTATCCCATGTTCCTTGCATATGCTCTGTAATTGCCTGCAATTCTCATCGAAATTTACCAAAGTTTCCCTCCCGATTGAAATAAACCCAATGCGGGTCAATGGTACCTTTTCTATGTACAACTATCTGACAATTACCCCTAATATGTGACATCTAGAAAGAATACAACCACATTCTATTATCAAAAAATGTGTAAAGACATTCACTGGAAGTGCATGATGTCATAAAATGCCACCCGTTGCTTATTTACAACAGACTGCGTGCCGATGGATACTGTACAGTTACCAAGCATACTATCACTGACATTACTTGTACTTGTCTGTATCACCGGACGAGGTAAGTATTGTTTAAATTTCCTCTTTTCCGATACATTTTGAGTGATTTAGATGATATAAGGAATTATTATACATCTACCATCTGGAACAATAGAATTTTGCGTGCGCTAGAAAGAACGCCCGTTCCGTAACACGTACGGTTTCAAGGCGCCCCGCCCCGAGCGGCCGTATCTTCGCATTCACTGTTGAACAGTTTCAAGGGACTCATTGGACGAGTGCCAGAACATGACTCGTACGGGCTCCGTGCGTAAAGTGTGTAATGCACACATACAATCTAGTACTTGCAGAAGCGCGTTCGAGATAGCCTTCCACTCTTGCTATAAATCGGAAGAAAAATTGTTGACATTGCACGAAAACGGTCATTACTCTAACAATTTGATGTCACTGTCACGAATGTAAGATGTATAATAATAATAATAATAATAATAATAATAATAATAATAATAATAATAGTTCTTTATTTCAGACTGAAATGTCCATATAAGGAAAATACAAAAGGAATCACCTGAAAAATTCTCTCAGTCCCTGGGATATGTGCTTTTGCTCAAAAGTTTACAATTTGGAAAAAAAAAATACACACCAGAGCAAAAAAAAAAATTACAAAAGATACAATTGCTTTCTCCAATGCTTAAAGAATATACTATTTGTCACTCTATCTGATGAACAGACCGCAGCAAGTAACACATTTGATGACTTTTCAAGCCTACATTTAAAACTGTACATATTACGCCTAATAACTTCACCTAGAGAACATAGCTGATGCACTACAAAATGGAGGAAGACCGAGAAGTCTTCTCCAGACGTTGTTATACATAGTTTTAAAGCTGTTCATCATTTTAACTTTGAAGTTCACCCAAAGATTACAACAGTAAATATTGCTACAATATGCCATAAATAATGCTTTCTTTACATTCGGACTACATACTTTAAATTGTCTGAGTAACATGTTTGCTCTTACACAAAAAGCACGTCTCTGTCTTGCGATATCCTCGTTGTCACACCCATCACAAGATATTACATGTCCCAGATAGGTGTGCACAGAAACAAAGTTCAATTTGTTACCATTAAGTTTTACTGAGGGTATTCGTGGAATCTTCGTTCTCTTCCCATTGAAAAGCATGCACACAGTCTTATTAGCATTATAAATTATATCATATTC
>LD348688.1:66936-77708 GCA_001465055.1 Ptychodera flava | reverse complement strand
CGTGGTTAAAATTAGATGAAATGCCATCATGATGTTTCCTCCCTACCCAAAGGTCTGGTCGTGACGTCATCGTACTCATGAATATTCAACATCAAAAGAATTCGTACCTATTACACCAATCTGAGGCATACCGAGGCGCGCAGCTTGGGACAGTCCATCATCAAACAGTTTAATCAGTGATCGTGATTTTGTTGGTTCCTTTACACAGTCAATTTATAATAGAATCAATATTTAATTTCCTTTGTATTTAATGATGATTGAAATGACTAAGCATTACATGCCTAAAAATAGTCGTTGAAAGAACCTGTCTTATGTTTCTCATTTCTGCTTTTCACCAAAAGACGAGAAACAAGAGCATTCTTTTTGCCATAATGACAACTGTACATCAACGATATTTGAACAGATTGATGTAGGGGTATGCAAATATGTGTCCTAGTATAAAACAAGTATTTGTACTGTGTCTCGTCTTGTAGCCCTCTGTCTGGTTGTCTGCATAGATTTGCACTGATCTTATGCACATCTAATTGAAAATCCTAATTTCATAAACGCACCTTGCTGAACCCATTGTTCTCATTCAGAGATTATGCTGTACTTAAATTGCAGTTCAATAGTAGTTTTTCCATCCCAAACTAATACTAAGAATATATAATTGGTTTTGTCAAGCTGGCGACAAATTGAATATATGCCATACCGAAGTATTTCTTTGTTCAGGTTGATGTCGGCCACCAAATCCCATGGTTCCAGCTGAAAAAAATAAATTGAAAGGCTTAGAATTTGAGTATTTAGTATGCAGCATTTGATTTATTTTGGTGAGGATGAGGGAGCGAGCACAATTAACAGCGGGGGCACAGGAAAAATATTTTGTAAGTTCTTCTGCTATACCATAATAAATAAAATTGAACAAAAAATATATCATATTTATAAATATTGTTTTCACTCTTGGCTTTACTGAAAACAAGAGGTATTAGTAATTATATTTACCATGCTCTGTCCGTCGCGTTTTAATTGGTCGAGCTGAACCACGTGATAGGCCACAAATATACAGTAATGTTTTAAATGCCCGTGAATATGAATAATAACTCACAGTATCCTAAACATCGTAACTTTACAGCTAAAACATAAGTCGCGATTTGTGCAATGGTCATAATCACAAAATAAAATGACGCACTTGTAGGCGCTTTTTTCCACAAATTTCCGGATTTGCAAATTTTTTACAGCGTGCATGAGAGTGTGTCGCTTATTGCACAGGGTCTAGGGCCCCGTTGTCTTTCGCGGTGAAGATTTTTGTAAATTTTGAAGGTTTTCTTGGGTTGATTGATAATATAATGGAAATAACAGACTGCTCCCTGCCGCTAACTTTAACACGCAGTACTGAATTGTTATGTCTGGAAAGTGATAGACGCAGTAAAGTTTTACAGCTGAAAAATACTGCCCTATCTGAAAAAAATATTTTCCAACTATAGGGGAATTGATCTGTAGTACCAGGGTTTGTTGCAGATGTGAATCAGATTAATACTGACTTGATAATCCTAGTGAGGGATTAAATAAAAAGAGGGCAAACTAAAACCTCCAACAGCAGTTACTTTTTTCAAACTTTTGTAGTGTTTCTGTCCAACACATTTCTGATTTGTTTTGGGTTTTTTTTTTGGGGGGGGGGGGGTTTGCCTTTCTTGTATACTCTGTGATAGTAAACTGTTGATGTCATTTCTCATGCTCACACATTGACAGTCAGGTTAGTGCTATCAAGAACAAACTGAGGTCAATGCAGATAGTGACCCTTGTATAGATCAAGTGATGCTTCATTATCGCATATTATATTATAGCTTTGTCAATACCAGTGAATTCTGTGACGTCACACCCTCAGGTTATTATTGATAATGTATGCGATTATCCAACATTGTGGCCAAGGATGTTCTTGACATCTATAAATTCACTAGCATCGCCAATGATAGCAATAATGTACCCTCCTCCCGGTCCATAATGCACTCAAGCAATCTTTGTACGACATAGTACTCGGCTTCGCCTCGTACACTGTCGTGCAAAGATTGCTTTAGTCCATTATTGGCCAGGAGGGTACATTATTTCTTAAAATATTATAGTCGGTCATTGAAACACATTATTTTCATGGATAATCTTCGAAAACAGTTTTCTGTCCCACGGAGTGTGATATCTCAACTATTTCTCGGACAGAAAAATACTGCAGAAGCTTCCACTAGTCTGTGGAAATGCAAGGTCCCCTGAGCACCCCTTCGTGTAATTCTTCTGCCCCAGGCCGGTACATATATGCTCGTTCCCTAGAAAGGTTTTACCGAATGCTGTGAAGGGTCACATCACAGAGTCGCACAAACGTGGTACTAAATTTTTAACTGACATTTTACTTACAGTAATCGGAGCGATGAGCGATGTGGATTTTTCCTGGTCTCTCTTTGTGTTAAAGTTTCCATTTGTTGGAAACTGATGTTTTATGATAAAGCCATCAAGAAATCTGTTTCCTGTAGCCGATTACAGCCTTATTCCAAGTTGTCAGAGATAACACGAAGACGTACAGTTTTGCTGATATATTTCTGATACAACCAGTCAAAATTAAGATAAAAAAGGAAACGACAGACTTACCAAATTTCATAGAGTATACTAGGGAACTCGGTTAGTACTGATTGCGCCTAAGGAGTACCAGGGAAGGGCTCTAAACTAACCAAAATATTCAGAACAAAAGTCTTTGATACTTTAAATTCAAAATTATTTCAAATCAACCCATACTTTTGTCATTTTTTTGAAATTCTCGAAAAGTTTTCGCATTTGTCTTCAAGAAATTAACCCTTTCATTCAGTATATATTTTATGATGCTGTGTGATTCCTCAATAACTGAAATAAATTTAACAGGCCAAGGGTAAAGTATGATGTCACAAATTGTTGTTTTGAGGAAAGAAAGAAATGTTAATAGTATAGCAAATAACTGATGTATAGTTGGCTTACCGTACAGAAGAAACCACAAAACCACGAGAGCTATGGCTTTGATCTGGACATTAAATGGGGCGACTTTGAACCTGCTACGGCTGATGAGGTGCGTCGCATTGTGATGAACTGCCCAAACAAGTCGAGTTTTATGGATCCATTGCAAACTAAATTGGTCAAAGCCTGTATTTCTTCACTGCTCCCTGTTTTTCTCAAAATAATCAATCTTTCGTTGTCGACTGGAAAATTTCCTGATCGTCTGAAACTGGCAATGGTCACTCCAATTCTGAAGAAAGCATCATTGGATCAGGATGTTTTAAACAATTATCGACCGGTGTCAAATTTATCATTTATATCAAAGATTACAGAGAAAGTCGTAGCGGCCCGATTACAGAGCCATCTCAATGTCAATAATTTACATGTACCTCGTCAATCTGCGTACAGAAAATATCATAGTACTGAGACCGCTCTACTCCGCTTACATAATGATATCGCTTGTGCTATTGGTCAACAGAAAGTTGTTTAGCTTGTCATGCTTGATTTATCGGCAGCCTTCGATACTGTAAGTCATGATCTTTTGTTACAACTTCGTTCAATTGGCATTACTGGAAATGTGCTATCATGGTTTTCTTCCTATCTCTCGAACCGTGATCAATGTGTAATTCTCAATGGTGCTGTGTCTGCCACCAAAAAATTGGAATGTGGGGTTCCCCAGGGAAGTGTACTCGGTCCTATTTTATTTACATTATACACATCATCATTAGCTGAATTGCTCACTGATCGCGGTGTTTCACATCAATTGTATGCGGATGATACGGGGATTTACATCTCGTTTGAGCTTGATGACTCTGCACCCGCCATTGCTCAGATTTCTGATTGTATCAGGGGTGTGCAGTATTGGATGTTGAGTCACCGTTTGAAGATGAATGACAGTAAGACGGAGGTCATCTGCTTTGGAACGATGCATTCCCTCTCTCGTCTCGGGCCTGTGGATGTTGCAATAGGCGGCTCCCTCGTGAATTCGGCGCCAGTTGTCGAAAATCTTGGTGTTCTTCTCGATAGCCAATTGACGATGGAGCGGCATGTGACATCCACATGCAGGAGTGCATACTTCCATTTACGGAATATAGCTCGCATCTGTAAATTTCTCCCACGTTTGTTACTTGAAAGGCTCATTCATGCTTTCATTTTTTCTAAGTTGGACTATTGCAATGTATTGTTTCTTGGGCTTCCCTTATGTTTACTACGGAAATTACAGCTAGTTCAAAATAGCGCGGCTCGCCTATTGTCTGGCTGCCGCAAGTATGATCACATATCTCCTGTTTTAAGATCACTTCACTGGCTCCCAATCGAGCGTAGAATTGAATTCAAAGTCTTATTACTGGTTTTTAAGGCACTTCATGGTCTTGCGCCTATCTATATCATTGACCTATTAACACCCAAGAGTAAAACGCGCCGTCTACGTTCTTCAGATTCGGGCTTGCTTGAGGTTCCGTTTACGAGGTCTTCATTCATATACAAACGGGCCATGTCGCTCCGCGTTTATGGACCGATTTACCGGCTGATATTAGAATGTGCAATACCATCGATTGTTTTAAGAAACGTCTTAAAACGCATCTTTTCCGCAAAGCTTTTAATTAATTGTCTTTTTAAGATTTTATACATTTTCCTGTGTCTGCATGTTTTTTAGTGTCAAAGGTTTATTTATTTTTAACATTTGTGAACCGTTTAGAGCATTTTATGGATTTACGGTATAGAAAAATAAAAATTATTATTATTTAAACTATGGCATACAAGACTACGAAGAAAACGCAGTAATAGCAAGATGACATCACTTTTGTAAGAACCAACGTAACACACGGTAGTCGCAGACAAATCGTTCGACAATGTGTTCCGTTGATGGTGTCAGATGTGCTCAACTCTCAATATTTATGAATGTGTGTAAGCTTAAGCTTATTATAGATTGCCTCTCCTCTTCATATAAGCTTTCAATTTAATTTTACGCGCAGGCAGAACCCCGGACACGCGTCTTTCTTCCTGCGCACCTATTTCTTTTTGAGTTGCCAACTTTAGCAAACCTTTCCTGCGTGCAAGTGCATTCACCATTCCGCAGAGAAATTGCCTATAACTTTGCCCATGACTTTTGGGTTGTCTTTGGAGCTTCGAGGTAAGACAACACCTTTAGGTCCTAATATGCGCCTGGCCAACGCCCTACTCCTATAAACATAAATGTTTATCAGTTCCATATGAACTATTATTTTCCAAAGATAATGTTTACGATGATTTGAAAAAAGAATCAAAATACCAATTGATTCGTTAATTGTCCACTTGAAATGCAAACAATTATGCTGTCAACCACATTTACATTAAAGGGCCAGTAATGCTAACTTTTGATGATTTTTTTTCACAATTTGTTTGTTTTTACAGTCAACCACAATTTCTTGTTCTACTCCCGAAAGCATGCTGATGTGCATGGTGTTCAGATTGTGAATCCAGACCGTACATGTGTAAACAACGTTGTCATTGTTGACAAGTCACGGAATTCAGGTCAGGACTAGAATTCAAATCTAAACAATAACAGTGCAGTTTTAGACATATAGACGCAAAGATGACAAGCTAAATAGTGAGTAATAAAAACAATGAAATAATCATCAAAAGTTAGCATTACTGGCCCTTTAAACAATAATCCCCAGGTATCCTCATAATTTCAAGAAATCAACCCTTTCATTCAGTATATATTTTATGATATTTGATATATTTTATGATGCCCTTTAAACAATAATCCCGTGGTATCCTCACAATTCTAACTGTGTGAAAGTAACGCAAAAATGAAAACAGTGGAAGTGTTCCATTGAGTCACAGTATTCAGGTCAGGACTAGAATTCAAATCTAAACAATAACAGTGCAGTTTTAGACATATAAACGCAAAGATGACAAGCTAAATAGTGGGCAATAAAAACAATGAAATAATCATCAAAAGTTAGCATTACTGGCCCTTTAAATAATAATACCCAGGTATCTTCAAAATTCTAACTGTGGTAAAGTAACGTAAAAATGTAAACTGAGGAAGTGTCCCATTCAGTCTGTCATCAGTAAGTAAACAGTCTTCGTTCTTGGATTTTTGTAAACATGTTACAAAATAACACCATCTAACGTAAAACACTCCTTTCTATCTTTCTTTACGGCGTCAATACCAATGCATATTTTAATATGCAAATAAATACTGCATGGGTGCGATAGAGAATAGTGTTATTCTTTACGCAGATTATTTATCTCACGCTAAGGTTAATGAACCTGGCGGTCATCGATACCAGTAAAATAATTAAAACAAAAAGATCTCAAGTATAGGACGAGTAAACGAAATAAACATTTCCCCGCACTAACGAATACTAATATGGTTGAAGAATCCTACGGGTATACCGTATAGAGCAAACTGCACGAAGGCGGAGAACTAATTGCCAACATCGATGACGCCTCTCTGCCCCATATAATGACGAAAATGCGCAATTAAGTTGATACATCAATCATAAGCATCAATGGCTCTTGATGTGAGGCCCATTTCCGTGAGTTGTCACTTCTGCTGAAATATGACATTAAACTGGTCCAATAACCATTTCCATTCAAGGTAATATTACCAGGTCCATGGGACAATTGTGATTTACAAATTTAAGTAGGACCATCCTGAACCACTCCTGATAGTTAGTGGTGGTACCAGGTGTCCAGAATGGGTAAGCGTACCCTGCTAGCATGCTACACCCGTCAGGATTGGTCCCAAAATTGTCTAAATATTGTATGAAAAGATACAGAATATGAATCACTGTAATAAGTCAAAGCCTGGAATGCTGTCGTTAATCATTTGAGTGACCGAGGTGTCATATTTGGCCACAATGTCATAATATCGACCGTAGAACTTTTTGAAAGTCCTAACGAGTCGTTTTGTTGTGTATCCTTGTCTCAGTAATTTTGATGCCAACGAGCTGTGTCTCAGTTAAAAATCAGTGTAGGAATCACAAGCCCTACAATACCTGAGAAGTTGAGGCACGTACACACCATAAGCAGGTGTAGATGGAATATTACTTGACAAGTGGGGATAATTTATGATTTCAAAATCGACATCATCCCTTTTGTCATACAGCTTAGTATGTAGCCCATTAGTACCCACTTGTAGGAACAGATCAAGATATGAAGCAGAGTTCTTACCCTCTGTTGTTTCTTTGATTTCCAACTCACCAGGGTAAATATGATGTAAGAAATGTGATATGTCTGGATTGTCTAGACTAATCAGATCATCGATATATCTGTGTGTGTTGTAAAACGCCTTGCAAGTTTTTTAGACCCTGCTTTATAGAGAGATTGTAGGAACTCTGCTTCATATGAATACAGAAATAAGTCTGCAAGAAGGGGTGCACAATTTGTACCCATTGGTATGCCGATAGATTGTTGAAATACATCGTTTAGCAACTGTAGGCATTTTATTCCAGGTAATCACCAGAGTTTCAATATCATTTACTTTTGACATGAGCAGGCATCAAATCTATCACTAAAAGTTTCAGTGACGTGTGAGACCTTACATTGTGAATCCAAGTGACTGAACACGCTACGAAATCACACCACCATGCTTTTTACCAAGGAAACTATGTAATCAGGGGCCATCAATAACCGATTTTGAGAGATAGTGATTAGAGATGTTTTACATGTAAATGAACTACTTTGTGGCGTTTTAGCGAAAGAAATTGACACTGCAAAGACGTGTTAAAGCTTTTCTAAACTACTGACCCTCTATGATTTGAGAAACTTCAACTCCCCCTCGATAGTTTCCCTCTTCTCAATGTAGAAGACACTTTTAAGGTAACTCGTGCAATGCCTCGAAAATGAAACTAAACCTTTGCTCATACTTTCCTCAAGCAAACTAGACCTGGTTCAAGTACTCGGATTTCTAAAAATACTTCTGTAATAGTTTCTCTTGTGCCTCTCCTATTTCATACAAACCTATTTGGAATTTAGCAGCCAAGGCCTCAGGCTAGGTTTCCCTTGCAATTAATTGTGCGCCTTACCTTTGAGTCTGCGCTGTAGTGAGTTAGTTTCTGCCGGATTCGGGAGAAACTCCCCTGTATAGCGTCCATCCCACTCATTGCATTCACCCCAATCACGCGTTTCACATGAAAGCTGAACACAAATCATCGCGTTTACCCCACTCAAGCATTCACAAATCAGAGACTTTAACCAAGTCTACAATCACACTTTAACAATTTCAAAATAAAGAATAACAATCGAGGGTCACCGTTTTTTATTTTCACAAAACTAAGCTGGTGAAATGTTTACTTACTCTTAAAAGTATCAGCATAATCCCCAACATGTGGTAGACCAACATAATACTGTAAAAGTTGAGTGCCAAAATAACCAAAAAGTTTGAGTGTACAAATATCCTTACCCGGTTGCGTTCTACCTTTACATCAACTTCACCCCCTTATCTCTTACTTCCGACAGTCATTTCTGATACAATGAAATCTCCACATGACGCCAAATAAAGCGTTCACATATTGAGTTTACAGTGCTTGTAATTTTATTCAATTACCTCACTCTACATGAGTATATCTCTCCTAACAAAAAGGTGAAAAGAAATGTGGCCTTAATTATCTTGGAAAGATTACATCAAATGTACTATTTTATGTAATAAAACCATAAGTAGCTTGATATCTTTTGCTCTTACAGAGTGTTCAATCAAGTAAAGAAAATGTAGAAGTCAAAGAAATGTGTTATTGATATTGAAGTTCAAATTAACGTAAAAGAAGTCGGTTATTGACAAGAAAAGTAGGTCAGATCGATGTTCCATTCGTTAAAAACATTGTATTGATATAAGCAAGTTCTAAACAATCACTGTGATTGCCAGCATACGGTCCAAAATTAACAAGCTTGCGGTATTCATTCTCATGTTCAAACCAAAGCTGGAACCCGTGCTCATGTTCAAGTGTTTGGACAAGTTTTAGGACGTCTAGGGCGCTAAATCCATATCGTTCAATTTTAAAGACATGAAGCTCAAAATCGAGCAGTTTTACACGATTCAGAACTCCGCTTGACAGTATCTCCGGAAGACATCGCAATTCGTCACCTTCAATGTCAAATTTAACAACGTCAATGTCATTCTGGAAAAGAAAAGAAAAACCGAAGTGAGAATCATGGTATATCACATCAACGCCGCACAGCTGCCACACAGCGCTTCAATCTCTGTGTGATGATTGGCTAGCATCGTGAAGTTCACGTACCGCATTATATATTCTAAAAGTATTATTGATCACATATATTCGAATATTAATAATTGTCAAATTTTATCGGGTACTATTGCTGCAGATATTTCAGACCATTTACCTGTCTTTGCAATATTTATAAATCTTTTTACTACTACCTCAATGAAAGGGACAATATCTTACAGAAGTTACAGGAATTTCTCTCCTGACGAATTTAGACAAGATCTTTCAAGACAACCATGGAATGAAGTTTATGATTGTGTAGATGATGTAAATGAAGCTTATTGTACCTTTGTTTCAATTTTTAAACAATGCACAGTGATAGGCATGCTCCAATCGTCACACGTTCAATGAAATCAGTGTTGAAACGCAAACCTTGGATAACTAAGTCAATGAAGAATCCAATTAACAAAAAGCATTATTTATTTGGAGAGGTTATCAAATCAGGTTATGATTCAGACAAAGTTACACAATATAAGCGTTATAGAAATTTACTAACAACCATCTTAAGGACTGCAAAACGAGACTATTATGCTTCCCTTTTCTGGGAAAATCATAACAATTCAAAGACATCCTGGAATATTATAAATGATGTACTTTGCTCTCACAAACGGAAGCCAAACACATTATTACCTGACCATATCACTGTTAATGCAGATGATGGTACAGCTTTAACGTATAGAAACACTGAAGGTATCTTGAATTGTTTTAATGATTTTTTCACAAACGTTGGTCCAACTCTAGCTAGCAAAATTGACTCTTCTAAGACATCGCATTTGGATTTTCTCTCTCAGTTCTCATTCTCTTTTTTCCTTTACCCAACAACAAATGTGAGGTTCTCAACTTATTGAAAGGGATTGATATGAAAAAGGCTTCTGGTTATGATAACATCTCTGCGAAGCTAGTAGTGAACGCAGCTGAATATATTGCTGGTCCTCTCTGCCACATTTTCAATTTGTCATTTGCTACAGCGAAATTTCCCAATGCTCTCAAGTTGGCAAGAGTTGTGCCGATCTTCAAAAAGGGTTCTAAAGAGAATCCAGGAAATTATCGTCCTATTTCAGTGTTACCTCTTATAAGCAAAATTCTTGAAAAGGTTGTAAATAATCGGTTGGTGAATTATTTAAACAAGTACAATCTTCTGTATAAGCATCAGTATGGTTTTCGAGAGAAACACAGTGCAAAGCTATCTCTTATTAATTTACTGAATGATTTGACGTGTCAAATTGATCGTGGAAATATTACAATCGGTATATTCTTAGACTTTTCTAAGGCATTTGACACTATCGATCATCATATTCTTATAGAAAAACTTCAACATCATGGCGTGAGAGGAAATCCTTTACTCTGGTTTACAGACTACTTAAATCAAAGATCTCAATATGTGTGTGTTGATGGTATCAATTCTGACAAGTTGACTGTCACCTGTGGAGTTCCTCAGGGGTCAATACTTGGTCCCACACTTTTCCTGATTTATATTAATGACCTTCCGAATTCATCTGATTTTTTCGATTTTCGTCTTTTTGCAGATGACTCAAACCTTTTTCATAGTTATTGTAAAGACATTGATCACAT
>LD348688.1:0-20895 GCA_001465055.1 Ptychodera flava | reverse complement strand
GCTCTCTGTAGAGATAAACACACGAAATATATATATATATATATATATATATATATATATATATATATATATATATATATATATATATATATATATATATATATATATATATATACTGCTAACATTCCTAAAACCACTACAGAATATTTCTGTGTCCGTGAAAAAAGGTAGTGTCCAACATCCGTTAATAGAACTGCGCAATACATGTTTATTTTTTCTGTGCGTACATCCCTAATAAATATGCGATTATATGATAGTTTTGGTGGGACTAGAATAATTTTGATCATAAAGATAGGGGTATTTAAATGTTTTAGAGGGTGTAGAGGGAAAAAAATGTTTTCGATCGCTATTCCACCAACCAAAACATCCCAAAACCCCCGACCTTACCATTATTTGTGAACGCAGCCTAACTAGGAGAAACTGTGTAGAGGTCAGACGTGAGACGAAGTCGAGTACGCAGCATAATGACACATAAGCTAATGCGACGCAGAAGCAGGCCACATTGTATATTTCAGTATAGTATATACCACATACCCAATGGAATAAACAATGCATTCCTTGGGATTTATTCCAACATCCATACAGACATTCCATCCGCCATCTTTCGGTATTCGACGACCCATGCGACGGTTGTCACTACAATTGTACTTCGTAGTCTTCAAGGTTTTCATTAAAAGTCCGAAACTTTCCTCATCCGTCAGAATGGATTCAACTTCATGGTCAGTGCCATAATACTCTCCTTTCTCTACTTTATAGTGCGTTGCCTTTGAGAGAAAAAGACCGATAGAATTATTTCTATCATTCCTTGGTCGCTGTGTTTCAGTTTAGGGTGCCTTCAGTTATTGTGACGGGGTGGGCGGTAGGAATGGAAGGGTAACATTTTACAAACTTGCCCTGGGGGAGGTTCACATTTATAAACAGTCTCGGAGAGGCCCATATTTTACATTGCTAAGTTTATGATGAATGCGAAGTCTGAGAAAGTTGTGTAAAGAAACTTCACAAGAGTACTGCCATGTGTAGTGAATCAACATTTTCAGTGAGGTTCCAAAATCAAATTTTTTGTACAAGTATGCACTGTCTTGTGACCACCTTATTTTAAACAAGTACATTTATGCCAATTATCAAACGTCTATAAATGCGAGATATTGTCACCTTTATGTCGGAAAGAAATTGTTTAAAGTTTCCTTAGTGGATCAACTGTGTATGATTTTCTGTGAAATTCCAAAATCAAATTATTTGTACATATATGCACCCGTAACCATCATATTCTAATCAAATACATTTATCTATAAATGTACAGATACTGGTAGTTTTATATTGAAAAAATGTTCATAATTTCCTCATAGACTCCCTATGTATAGTGGATCCACATTTCTGTCAAATTACAAAATAAAATTATTCGTACACATATGCAAATGTAACCAACCTATTCTAATCAAGGATATTAATGCCAATTATCCAATGTCTATAAATGCACAGATAATACTACTTTATGGAAAAAATTATCGCATAGTTTCCTCATAGACTCCCATGTATAATGGATCCGTATTTTGGGTCAAATTCCAAAATCAAATTTCTTATACAATTATGCAAATGTAGCAAACCTATTCTAATCAAAAAAAATTGTCAATTATCAAATGTTTATAAATGCACACATATAGCCAGTTATGTATTGGCAAGAATTGTTCATATTTTTCTCATAGACTCGCATGTATCATAGACCCACATTTTTGGTGAAATTTTCAAAATCAAATTACCTTTAATCACGTGCAATTTTACCTTCCACTTCAAGCAAAGTACATTTATATAAATTATCAAACATATATAAAAGTAAAGATATAGAAAAAGACTTGTAGGGGAAAATTGTTAATAGTTTGCCAAATAAACTCCATGTATTATGATTTGATACGTACGGACCGTGACGAAGCACTGTATCAGCCACATCTTGGCTTTAAATAGATGCCAAAAAATGGTTACCTCCGCCAAAGGCACGCGTAAAATTCCATGACCCTTCAAACTTGCTTGCATGAAAAATTGCTACCTGCCCTCATAAACAACGCCGGCCTTCTCCCTCGGTGTCTTTTCTGTCTTTGTCTTTTAATGCATCCCGTATTTGTACAGTCAGCTTTGTTATCGTTGAAAATTGAATTCAAGTCTGGAGAAGCATTCATTTGTCAATAAAAACGACAAGTGACTTTGTTGACAAGCAGAATACCTGACTTACTAACATGCTATAGGAAGTTGGATAAGAAACAGCATTTGATACACAGAGCAAGAAGACTAATATGTATAGCGAAAGTTACGGCAAATGTCCCTTAATATGGTCGCTTGTAATATAACAAAGTCAGCAGTTCTATCAAGGTTATACACACATTTTAAACTTTTGAGTTTGGAGGGAGAGGGGAGGGTCACATCTTAGAAGGGCATCAGGGGCAAGGTTACATTTACACGATGGACCGTCCTCAATTTCCCTCCCGTCCACCCCCTTGTAATAATTGAAGGCTCCCTTCGTTGAAGAAGAGTTGGTAAACATACCTTTACCAGAGAAATTTTGGGTATTGCACCAGCAGTAGCCAGTGGCTTCTTTCTGAAAGTCCAAAATCGGACACAAGATTGCATGCGTGCTATTCTGCCAGTGTAATTGTAGCTATCTGCCTGGCAGTCTGTTTAAATTTACATGCTTTCGACTATTATCGACTCGGAACATTTCAATCCCTGTCTTTCTATGTATTTTGCAGAATCGATCGTGTAGATTACACAGTACGGGGGCAGCAACAGTAAATATCGTCCAATAATGGAAAAAAAACAAGTGTTATGCCAGGAAAATCAACCATGTCATTATTGTCAAGCTGACAAGATATTCACTACAAATCATACCTGTGTTTCTCTTTGCTCTGTCTCATATTGGAAATCAATCCCTTTAGTTTTATCTGAAAACAATCAAATTAACATTTTAATATTTTAGCATTCATCATGCAACAGTGGATTCTTTGGGCTTGGGTAACAGGTTGTATTTAACATAATGAAATTTCGAATCACAGAAGATCCCAGGTGGCGCTGTAATATTCGCTACAATGTGTGGTGTGATCAGTTGTCATGGTACTAAGCCACGTAGCCGTAATTAATCTATATGTTTTACAGGGAAATTTTAAATTACCTGAACTAGACCGTTGCATGTGAGTTTCATTCGATATTTCATGTTCGATACGCACGTTTCACACACTCTCATGTTGAAGATGTTACATAAGATTATTATATAAGACTGCCAGTAAAAAAGGTAGCCCATTGAATGTGGGTGAACACACACACAATAGAAGTGTCATGCTGTCTGTTCAGAGAATTGAGCTAATTAATACACACGGATTGGCCTGTATAGGGTAAATAAAGGAAGCCACCCGTTTACACGTGTACATATTCTCTCAGCTCAGCCGTAGCTTTCAGTTGTTTGAGCTCTGAGCGATTTGATCATCTAAAATAGCTTTTGCCTTCTTTTTCATGCATCAGATGTATAGATTACCAAGGTTTGACTGTCTCCCATCAGCTGCATTGCTACATATATTCACAATTTTACCTAGAGTGTTTTTGCAACACAAACTAGCCTAAAAATGAAAATGATAGAACGTTATGTGTTCAGTAAAACTACCAAATTAGAATAAAAATGAAAATATTAGAATGGTGTGTGTTCAGTGAAATTCAAAATGATTCACTTCTAATTAACTTTATTAACTAAACGGATTGTTTAGCTGAGCTAAAGACATTATGTCTTACCTCATCCAGAAAACCGTGAGTAGCAAACGGGAAAGAAATGAAAGTAAAGAAGAGGCAAGCGTGGAGCTCGATTAAATTTCCCTGTATGTTTTCCTCTGTAAAATTGACATTTGACATGCAATAAGTTCAGAAAGAATGTATATTTCTAATCCTTCCACCGGATAATCCTAATGATTGGGAACGATTCTTGTTTTTATCAGGATCGCAGCGTGGAAAAATAAATGAAAAGCTCATAACCGATTTAATCCATTTCAAGAAGGAGCTTAATTGGAAACAAGTTAAAATCATACAGCTAATAAAACTTACACAAAAATTTTAATGGCAAAAATGTGCAAAAAATTTCATTCCATTTTCCAAATGAAAACTATTCTTGTGATCTGTAAAGTGCCTTTGTCTGTTCGAAGATGAGAGTTTATTAACAACACGATTGGAACTAATTTGGGATAATTGGATGGTGAAGTAATGTCGATGTAATCTCGTCTGCTTTTCTTTTTTCATATTACACACTTGTTTTTATGAGTAATTTGCGATATTGCGACGTTCAGCTATATGGCACCAAACACTTTTGAAAAATTTGCAAAATATGAAAATCCAATTATCCCAAATTAGTTCCAATCGTGTACACGGACATAAATCGGCTAGTCTATTTTTTAATCTTTAGCAGAGTATAAAAATGATAGCAAAAAATGTCATTTCATTTTAAAGGCTGGCGAAAAGTTATTCTTGTTACTGATCAAAACAGTTTTGTCTGTGGGAAATGATGATTAAATCGACGAGGGTTTTTTTTTTTATTTTATTTTTTTTTTTATTTAGTCCATCATCCAACGGGCGCTAGCCCATTTACAGGATTAGGTACCTATAACCCACTACCCCAATGGAGCACTTAGGAGTAAAGTGCCTTGCTCAAGGGCACAACACCGAGCTTGAGTCTCGAATTCACCGTCCTCCGACAGTTAATCCGCTACTCTGGATCTACCGGGACTTGAACCGGGTCTCAAACCCACCATCCTCTGAAAGTGAGTCCGTTACCCTAACCACTAGTCCACGGTGCCTCCTTGCTGGGTTGTTTATCTTAGCAAAACATATGAGTTACAAGCTTACTCATGTTCAAGACCATCGCAGAAACAATTTGAGAGAGACAAAAATGTGAATGGAGACAGTGTTTCTGTGTGTCTGCTTCGTCGGTCGTCACAATATGTGAAAAAACGTAAACATGGCAAGGACATCATCGTGGAAGAGAATAAAGCTACGTCTGGCTTACCGTCTCGAAGAAGAAACCACAAAAGTACGGCAAGTACGACCAGGAATACAATGCGATAATAGCGATACGACGTCGACATCGTTCTTCAGAAGTACGAACGAAACAGGAGCACAATGCAAGTGCAATATTCAGAAAACGAATTCTAGATTCAGTGGGTGGTGACAAATATAACAATATTCACCATGCCATAGGTCATCCATCTTGACATTTACATATTGCATGCATGCATGCATGCATGTATGTATGCATGCATGCATGCATGCATGCATGTATGCATGTATGTATGTATGTATGTATGTATGTATGTATGTATGTATGTATGTATGTATGTATGTATGTATGTATGAGTTAAGCCAAACTTATGGTATTACATACATACATACATACATACATACATACATACATACATACATACATACATACATACATACATACATACATACATGCATGCATGCATACATGCATACATGCATGCATGCATGCATGTATGCATGTATGTATGTATATATGTATTGAATATCAGAAGTTTGGCGTAACTCACTGTTAGCAAGGATATTAAATCATCTGAAGAAAGGTGTGTAGGATAAGTTGTGTTCACAATTATGCAATGCTCTATTGATTGATACTAGATTCATTCCCTCAAACAAGTTCTAGTTTGTCAAAATTTTCACCATTCTTTTGTCGAAATACATCTGAATTTTTCCACCCTAATAGACTTGGAGGGATAGAAGTGACATATATCGTCATTCTTGGTGTGAGACAATTATACAGCAATATCCTTTGACAGTGTTTACTCGCGTGTGCCAAAATGTTAGTTTACATATTATCACATCAAAAAGATAAGTGTACTCCTAAACCCAGGTCAACGGCGAAAGTTTGGAAAACCTCGCCCATTGTTTAAGTATCAAACTTAACGATTGTAATTATTTTATGAGTGTGGTTATGTTTTTATTTACTTTGGTCACAAAGTCAATATTAGTAATCGCTCCGTTATCTGTTTCGTACTTATTTACAAATTTATTCACGTGCTTGTTCATCCAGCCATCATCAAGACTGCATGGCATTCCAGATGAATGCAAGTGTTGGTCCCTCCTCTTTAAAGAGAAACAAAATAATGCGGATAGTTTTAAAACAGCCAGACATGGTATATGTTCAAATTTGCATTTCCTTTGTTGGGATACATTTATTCAAAAGTATGCGTCTCTGTTTGTAGAGGAATGAATAAACAAACACACTGGTCTGTTGGTAAGGATTAGCCATCGGTTGCCCAGAAGAAATCCTGTGGCAGATGTTTGCAACTATGAAAGAACCACTGTTACGCTATCCTTAATAGAGTAACCGTGGAAACCCAATCACTTTTTCCTAGTTCGAGTCTTTTTATTACATTTGCAAGATCCCTACTGAGGAAGAAGCAACAAAGGCTCTATAAATGGCAAATTACATAAAATGCACCTTTGATATCAGTACCTGCTCTTTAGGAGCAACTTTTTATTTCAATTTTTTCGCCAAAATGAGAAAGTTGCAAGAGAAAGAGAATGCTATTGCTTGGCAGGACTGCCAAACTCTCATAAGGCAAACATAAAATATTCTCATGCCGTGCGCCATTTTGACTTTCTCTACAAGCTAGAACAGCTGATTTTATATCGTTATTTGCCGCAATATCGGAAACAATCTCTCTTGGATAGTTTGTGTTTGCATGCCTACAAATGTGGTTTTCTTTGATACTCGCAAGATATTCATTTGTTGACAAAAAAAATCATTTGGCGTTGTCTGCCATTAGGTTGACCATGACGCGATAGAAGTGATAAAGTTCTTCTTCACCTTCTAGATTTGAGATAATTATACAGTGCAATATCCTTTTACAGTGTTTCCTTGCCTGTGCCTCTTTAAAAATACATATACAAATCAGCTGTGGCAAAGGCAATCAATCCAAAAACCGGTACGTGGCATTGTCTGCCAAGATTACAATCGAGGTCAAACCCGATGGCATTATTATAAGGCTCTTCCCTGTTTTCCCATGGGAATCATAAGCTACAACAACTTAAAGGGGACATGTTATTTATCAGCTTTGTCTACCAGCAAATTGAACAACTTGATAAAAACTTTAATGGAAAACAAAGAGCTAACACAGTGTAAGTACTCCATGTTAACAAGAACCAAAGCGAGAACCAGAGACTAGGGACTGCCAATCCATTTAAGTACCGAAAGGCCAATACATTTATGGAGTATGGTTCTTATTCAGAGTATATTGCATGAACATTAAGGAATATCCATCTTGAGGTTTTATAGCAACTGCAAGGCTTGCTAATGTGGACACACTGAAATATAATTGGGGGGGGGGGGGTCTTAGACTGAGCAGACAGTGTGAACCACTGCTCTAATGCAAAAGCATATTCAGATATTATGTTTTATCAATCAAGTATTGTGCTCAAATCCCCTATCCACCAACAAATCTAGTGATCTAATTTTCATGAGAAGCTAACGATGAAAGGGCATTTTTAAATATTAATTGAGTTTTACCCCACACTTTTCGAACACAAGTAAAACAGCGTCACTAATACCGTGTCCATTTTTAGGGGCCCGAGCCCCATGTGGGCTGGGCCCCTATTGCATTTATTTTGTATTTACTCCCGACCTTTGCTATTTTCTTCTTCTCTGAGACCGTAAATTCTTTGCAAAGCTAGATCTCTAAAACCGTTGCGCGCAGGTTTTTCGAACTTGCAGGTCTTATTAAGAGTACAGTACTCGTGCAACTGACCCTTTATATTTCGATTGGTCATGTGACATAACTGCCTTGCTGTATTCAAACTTTCTATTCCATCCAATTTGCATAAAAATTGAACAATCGAAAATCTGTTACGAAACTTTATTGGCCAGGCCACCTAGATGCTAAATACCAAATTTCCAGGTCATTGGCCCTATAATTTTGGAGAAGAAGATTTTTAAGTGATTAAATTTATAGTTTTGCACATCGTATCAATTATGCAAAATCAATATATATATCAGCGACTGCAGGGGCTAGCAGCCTTGTTTCTGTGGAGAGTGATGGGAAGGGACCTTAATATTTCCCAAAATTTTTGGATGACCTTGAATGATCTTTGACCTACTTGAGTGTATCTCAGCAACTGTTAGATCACTGTAGCACCAAATGGCCTACAATGCGGCACATAAGAAAGTGATATTTTGCGAAACACGATTGGAACTAATTTGGGATAATTGGATCTTCATATTTCTCAAATTTCTCAAAAGTGTTAGATGTTCTGTAGCTGAATGTTGAAATAATACTCATAAAATACAAGTGTGTAACTTAAAAAGAAAAGCAGATGAGCTTACATTTGCAGATTAAATCGACATTACTTCACCATCCAATTATCCCAAAGTAGTTCTAATCATGTTGCGAGTAATTTTTGTAGACATGACCATAACAGAGTCACATGACCTGTCAGCCATCTTGGATTTAAACATTAAATTGACTTCATTTGCATAAAAATTGATCAATCACAATTCTGTGCAACAGCTTTGTTCACCATATGCCATATGGACAGGTTGCTACATGCAAAATTTCGAGGTCATAGACCATTTCGATTTTGAGAAGAATTTTCTATGACTTTTGACCTGCCGTATACCTCTGCAGCTAAGCTAGGCCATACCTAATTCTGGCCTAATTAAGAGTCCGAGAGGGCTATTGACTATTGAAGAATGACAGGCATGGGACCAAAATGCATACTCAAATTTTGTGGTCCCTCCGACCCTTGACCCTAAAATCATCCAGTACCTCATTAATTATGCACATATCTAATTCTGGGCTAGCCAAAAGAGTCTGCTGATGTGCAGCGAGCTCGGAAGGTTATCTCTTGTTAGTCCATTGTCACTATTCACAGCGACTTAGGGAGTCCATTTGTATTGTTTTAAGATTAACAGTAAGATTCAGCCACCTAATTGGATAACTGCTTCCGAGATGCTGCACATTAGCTCAAAAGAGCTAGACTGAGGTCTGAGTTTTGCTACACAGAGATAAGTATGGGAGCAAAGTTTTTTGACAAAATATCACTTGACCAAGATGACATTTGACGTCGATTTCCTTCATATTCGTTAGGGTTGGGGACCTTATGGGTCCAAATCCTATACCTCATTAATTATGCACATATCTAATTTTGAGCTAGCCCATAGAGCTAGAGGTCTGGTTTATGGTACATATGTAAGTGTATGGGAGCAAATTATTTTGACAAAATGTGACATGACTACCGGTAGGTGGACCTTGGACTTCGATTTAAGCAGCATGCCTATAAATCAATGACTACAAGTACTACATCCTTTATATTTGGTGGGATGAGGTACATTATAGCATAGGGATGCGTAACCTTTTGAAACATGTGTGACACAATATGTTACGTGAATAATGACGACTGTTGTTCGCATGAATATGAGCATATTAATTATTGATAGATATTTATATTTCCATTTGATGGTAAAAATATGATTTTCAAGATTATATGTATTGCCACAGTTCTTATGAGTAAGATTGTGTGAACAACTATTCATAGTACCCAAATTTGTCAGAGATTACAGTGTGTGCAGGACACAGCCCGGATGATAACGCGTCCCTGTGTATATAGCATCACATACTGTACCCCATTAGATATTTGCACATTTAATTCTGGGCTAGCGAATAGAACTAGAGATCTGATATTTGGTGGACAGGTATGATTATTGAAGCAGAGTTTTCAGCCAAAATGTCACATGACTAGGATGACCTTGACCTCTACGATGATATTTGACTTCTTTAATACTCTTGTATTGCTTGGGCCCTGTCATTGCTACTTGCTGCTATATTCTTTAATGTTTTTTCATTGACTAGTTCCTGATTGGACGATTCAAATCATCATATTCAAACACTGCCCATATGAGAATATCTGGCTTATATTGACGACGATGCCGTCTCTAGCATAGAATGCATGAGACATCTATGCATAGAAGAAGCTTGGGGCCTGTGCTGGGCTGTGATGTGTACCACGACTACAAATTAGGGTGGATGCCTCATCTATGCACAGAGGCTTGGGCCCTGTTGCAGGACTGTGTGTGTACTACGACTACAAAATTCAAAGTCTCACACGGAACCGGTACCACTTCATTGCTGACTAATCATACTTGTCCATAGTTAGTTACAAAAGGGCTGGTAAATGGAAAGCTTGTTATAAGTATTAACCTTTACAGCAACAAAGACACACCAACAAGACAGTATCTTTGTAAATGCAATGACTTTTATTTAATTCATATTTTACATAGAATTTGTTTAAAGATAACCTCATATGGAACCCACAGTCACATTGTACTGGGTTCCACTGAAAACCAGAAATCAATACTTCCTGGAAAGCAACGTTTCCTGCCATGTTAAAAACCTACAATGATTTAAAATTGGCATGCTGCCAATGTGTTCACTCTTTCAAATGATTTTGAAATCTGTTCTGGCAAAGACGGGGAAACTCATGTCTGTTACACTCATGTAGATGTAAATGTATTTAATACATTTTTGATCATAATAATAATCATTCTTTTATGTTTTCAACCTTATTTTTCCATGTAAAGTTTCTCTCATTGCAAGCAATAGAGTTGAACTTGAGTTTTCTGTTGATTGAGATGAGTACAATTCGTAGCTGACACTGTGTGACTTTTACAATCAAAATATTGCGGTTTACTGTTCCTCAAATTTCCTTTTGGAGTTTATAAGTTTCTGTTTAAATTGCCAATTGCCGCTTTATTGCCAAGAAATGTTATAATTTAGCGTTGAAATGTAAATTTGTCCATCATCCCTATGAATGACTCCATTCCAAAGAAGTCTCTTCACACTTCACTTTATCTTGCTCACTGTTTGACCTCAACAGTTGGTGACAAAATTTATACCTTATTTATGCTGTAATCTACTTCAAAAATAATACCTGCAATGTCTACATAACGCATCTGCATACTCTCGAGAAAAACAACACATTCATAATATACATGTCACATTGCATCTCTTGGAAGATTGAGTCAGATAACTTTAAAGGGACAAAGTCGGCCATTTTTCATGAATTTTGTTTGATATGAGGTGCTTACTTATATTGCTTGACATATTGAAAGATACTGAATGAATGGGTGCCCATGCGTGTATTCGACCCAGGTTGTAGACACGATACATGAAACCATTGCAAAAGTGAATTAATAGTCTTGACCATTTATTCATTTTCGCAATGGTTTCATGTATCGTGTCTACAACCTGGGTCGAATACACGCATGGGCAACCATTCATTCAGTATCTTTCAACATGTCAAACAATATAAGTATCTTGTATCAAACAAAATTCATCAAAAAATGGCCGACTTTGTCCCAGTAAATGCTGTTTTGTGCAATGAAATAAATAGTTCTCGTGGTTTTTTAGAGATGCCTCACATGAATTATAATTGTGCACATTGTATGCAGGCATGTCTTCTAGGATGTGGGAGCATATTATTGGACATCCAACATGTATCTCAGTTCTTGCTGGAGATGTGTGACTATTCACAAAACTATCAACCAAATGAGACTTCTAGGTACTAGGTACTACCAGAGCAATGATTAAATAACTTTGTATGTCAACTGAAGAGATCAGCTCAACTGATTTCATTCGTAGGGAGATGATTATGTTATGGTAGAATGTGCCTTGGGGACATATTCAAAATCTCAAATTTTTTCAATTCCTTTCTGATCTACTACTTGTGGGGTTTCATTTTAAAGCTCTTGAGGTGAGAAAAAATTTCATAGTCTTAGTTTTTCAAAACTTGACAACTATAATTTTTCCCATAGGAATATTGGCAATTTTGAATTTGAAATATCGAAGTTTGAAGTCTTTGATTTTCAAGGCACATACCACCTTTGAGGGGCAAATAGTATCTTTTGATAACATTTTCATTAATTTTGTTGAAGAAAACAGATACAATTCCTTGCTCTCCGCCTGAAGTACTGCAAAACACAAAGCATTATCCTTCTGAACATGACACACTAAGATGTTTGTTTGGTCAAATAAATTCTGGACTACGATTCAGTTTTCAACCATAACACGTGGAATTACACACATACAGGCTGTGTTATGGCAACACTGGGCATTTCAACATGATCTGGGCAACAGATTAAGAAATTGTCTGACAAATACAATGATATTAATGGAAAATGCAACAAAAATCACAGGTAATAAAGCTTTAAGCATGATACGATTGCCATTTTTAGTTTTTCTGTTCTGGAAAAAATGTGAGACTTGCAGTCATAAAGTTGGCGTTCTCTGTTATAGAGAGACAGTTCTGCTGCATGTTGTGGGTTCAATATCATCTGATTTCTGTAGAGTTGTTTGTGCAGGGGTAAAAGTCTACCACTCCATATCAGTCAAACTGCATAATCAAGAACCTAATTGTGTAGTCATGCCTGCAGGAGAGTCTTCCAACTTCAAATTAGTGTCAGACTGGTAGACTTCCAGGAATTAGTCAAGTTTTAACATCATTTATAGTATCTATTGAAGAGAGAAGTAAAAAGGGAATGAATTTTACATTCAAAGGAAGGATGAAGTAAATTTCAGAAAAAAGCTCCCATGATGATACTACTAGCTCCAACTTTGAATAGAATTCTTGGATGCTCTCTACATACTTGTCTATAACTCCAACAACTTCTTTGAAAATCACAAAGTTCAAATAAAATCTGAATGCAGATGCCCACTTTTTTCAAAGATAGAACAAAAGTGGGAGACATCAGAGATGTGATGGAGAGATAACTTGAATATTTTTAAAATTGAAAATTCTACTCTGAAACAATCTCCAGGTCAACACTCTGGTAAAATTACGGATGTTCTTTATCATATGTAAGTAAATCATTTGACACGGAACAGCAGCATAGATGAAAGCAGCATGCGTGGATCAAGTGCTGCAATATCATTGTTACAGCTTTTAGCTACACTTTCTCAGGATAATATTCAATAATTTATATCAACAGTAAACGAATGTTTATGGCAGGAATATTTCAGTATGCATTTTTCCTTATGATCCTTGGCTGCATTAACATGCACAGAGGGAAACTTTTGGATGAATTGGTGGAAATGTTACCGTCCGATCTACCACGGTATTTTTCTTATCTTTACAGTAGACCAAATTTTTTACATTAAAAGCAACAAAATTGAAGAATAGGACTTACTTCTATTTAGGTTAACTCTTTGAGTGCTGTAATTTTTCCCATCAAAATTTTAGTGTAACGTTTTACCAATTTTTATGAATTTTTCTGCAATATTTTTAACAATTTTTTACCAAATGCACATATGTTTCAGTGACTGCAATTTTTGACCCAAATTTCCGCAGAAAATCTGAAAAAAATTGTCTAAATCTCAAAAAAGTTGCTGGCTATGTTATATTCTGAAAGGCAACAAAAGTTGACTTTGGCACTCAAAGGGTCAATAACGTTGACAGACTGTTCACTGATACTAAGTTGACTACATTTCACATTGAGTACACATTTTACCTACCTCTGTAATGACTCCAGCTGCAATAGTTGATCCACCACTACGCAACATGAATCTGCCCAAGTCCTTGTAGTCTTTGTAAAGTTCAACGCACACTGGCCGTGCTGTCTCTATGCAAATCGTGGCATTGCTCTGTTTCACCAAGCACCTGCAAATACAGATAAGAATAATTAACCCTTTTAGAGCCAAAGTCAATTTTTGTCGCCTAATAACAAAATATACCTCAGTCAAATTTTTTCAGATTTTTGCTGAAATTTTGATAAAAGACTACAGCTAATCAAATGTGATGCCCATTTGCTCCAAAATAATCAAAACAAATACAGAAAAATTCATAAAAACTGATAAAATGTTGCGATAAAATTGTGGTGGGAAAAATTACAGCACTCAATGGGTTAATAAGCAAAACTTTGTGAAATCAGGACGAGCTTAATGCGGGGAAATAGGATAGTGCCCTCAACGTCAATAGGTAAACATTAGAACATACATATTGTTCTGAACAAGCATATTATGAAAACAATACACGACGTGTATCTGAAGCTAAAATAATTCTACCGTACATTTAAAGCAAACACGTTTCTTAAAAGGCATTCAAAGGAAACGCATTTCTTTACAGGGAGCAGTTTCTCAATACCAGCAAATTGTGAAATTTGCAGGACACAGTTTGAACTACAAGTCTGCTGAGTTTACGACTCCTTTTTAACAGAGTGCAACATGGTAGATGCAAGCTGCAATCTCTTGGAAGCAAGGAAATAAATAATGTAGGGCAAAGAATCATAAGCAGTGATGGAAGAAATGACCAATAACAGATGAGGTAACTCTTAATGTATTTACCTTGGCTTTTTCTTGATGACTTCACCAGTGCTTTTGTTCAGCAAGCTAATAAGTTTCTTGATTGTGGCAGGTTCGCTCAGTGTCTGATAGTGGAACACAACCTGTAAAAAGTATCGACATTTCTTAGTACTTTGATGTTCATTGCAGACCAAGTTTTTCACATTCAGGTATAAATCAGTCCATCCAGAAAACAGAACTTTGAACGAGTTAAAGTCATTCAGTCTCTGCACTGCACATTTGCATGTATGGTATATATGGGAAAAGAGGCTGGATCCAAGTGTCAGAGCCAAATTTTCAGCACACTTTTTGAAAGGCCAACCAAGTGAATATCTATGACTAGTCACTGTCAATATAAGAGATCAAGTTCCTTTAAGACAGTAAAATGGAGAATATGTTTCGTTTCTTTTCTGGTGTAAAATGAGGCAACGGAAATGAATTCCTGAATGCATTGATCAAATTAAAATGTACAACATGATAACTGATAAGCTGGTCAATGAACACTTGAAGACCTGTCATATCAAACATACCGGGTATCCTCTTGTGATTGGTACGTCAATATTGAATATTATGACCCTTGCATTCACCTTGGTTGTGGCTTTGATAGGTTCACTTGGTGAACACAACATGCTACCAACACTGTAAAAACATAAAAAATTTCGTCAGTTTTGTCGACTGCTGTGTACCAACTCATGAAGAACACTATCCCACTCACTACAGTATCTATGCAAGACACATCAGAATAATAATTGCTGATACAGAATGGGGTTTTTGGCTTATTAACCTTTATCCTGTCAAGTTTATATATCACCACAAGGTCAAGTTGGTAAAACCAGTACAGCATAACACGTCCCATATGTTGCATTTTGACAAATAGTCAGGTGGCTTAGCAACAAAAAACAGCAAGATCGTTACAAGAATGACAAAAGTGCCAAATTTGCTACAGAGGTTCACATATGTGTGTAGATCAAAATTAGCTATTGCTCCAAAAATTTGGGCCAGCGGACAGGCCCGATGACGTCATAAATTCAAAATGGCCGCCATTATATTGCTTAAAAAGGTAAAATACGGTTTATTCCGCCAGTTTTCAATATTCTATTGAATAAACTCACACAAACATTCTCAATCATAAATAAAACATTGAATTGATGCAAATTAATTATTATGATGACGTCATTAAGCCAAAATGGCCGACCAAATTTCAAATGTCCGCCGTAACATTGCCCATAAAATGTTAAAACACTGTTAATTAAGTCTGTTTCAGCATGTTATCACCTGAACTGAAATTAACACCCCAAATTACAGCAAAACATATAATTGATGCAAAATAATTATTAAGATGACGTCATAAAACCAAAATGGCAACCGAAAGTTACAAAATGGACGATTATGAAGTTCACTGTGCTTGGTAAAATAGCCCATTTACGTGACAAAATGATAGTTTAAAGGTAATGTACAATTTGTATTAATTTTCCATAACTCAAAAAGATAAATGTATCAAAACTCAGCCAATAAGTTCAACATAGATAAAAAACTTTTATGAAATTATTGATTAACAAACAATGGTCTGTGTTTGAAAAATCGATTCGATATAAAGGAAATGAAGGCAACTTCACACAGTGGTTCTACCTTTGCTTGTGATACGGTATAGTGAGTAGATCAATGTGGTTTCGTGATAAGCGAAACATTGTGAGAAACCAGCGAATCGATAGTGCTTTGACCCTCGTAATGTGACCTTGGTCCCAGAAAAAAGGTTTTATGTTGGTGATTCCTCCTAGCGGCGTTTCGGGCCAAAGTGAGTCCCTTCTTCATTCACTTCAATGGTTTTGCATTCCCACATGCTCAGTTTAATGGTAGCCATTGTTCATCAAAGAGAGATGCTAAGATCATTATGTTGTGGTCTAATTGTTGCGTGAAGTTTTGTTCAGACCGTTCATTTGTACTCTCCTTGTGTTTGAATTTTGCTTATAGGAGGATATCTTGTATGATTTTCTTCCTTTTATACGTTATTATAGGTTTTCTGGAAAAACAATGGCCAGCTTTTACACTAACTTCTTTTTGATACAAGCGATGTCTTTCTTTTTGTTATCTCGTTGAAGGTTTTGCGCTGAGAAATTGACATTTTTTATGAAGTCCATATTGTTGTTGCATGTACGAACATATCTGTCAGGAGTAATTCACCTTCAATGAAGCATTTGAAGGTTGGTGGCAGATAAATATCGTCAGATGTTTTGTGTGGGTTTTAAAATCGAGCCATCTTTCTCGATTGCGTCTCTGACATTCGAAGACCACAAGGTCAAGGTATTAGATGTTGTCGATAGAATGTTATGAATTCCCAAGTTGAACGTAGGGTACAGGGTTTTGCACTCCTCTTCAAATGTCCTGCATGTTAGAAGTTGATGTTCTATTCCTTTGTAAATCATGAAAATGTCACCTTTTAAATTTCCATATAAATATTTGACTGGATTGGGATTCAATATAACTTCCCCGTTTCATGGTATGTGATATCAGCTATTTATGTTGAGCCCATGCTGCATCCGTAGATTTATTTGTATTTTTCTCAGTTGAATTAAAATATGGTGCGTTTCAGAATAATCGACAGTAAGGCTTTCATGTACGTTGTTGGTGGGTGTTTGTGTCATATCAGTTGGCTGGTATTGTTTCAGAATCCAACACTATGATCGCTGCATTTATGGCTTCATTTTTGGCATGTATTTCTACATTGATACCACGTCTAATGTTACCAGAATAGAGTTTGCTTGTTTTTTTATTGATTTTAAGTAGTTAATGAAGTTATTTGTGTCCCTGACATATGTAAGTCGTCTTTGGACGGTTGGTTTTATGACAGAGTCTAGAAATTCCGGCATTTGGTTTATTAGGCTCGAGCAGCCATTTCTATTGAGACGTTGGGTGATGATTGTCCCTTCTGCTTTGGTTTTGTGTATTTTTGGCAGGAGATACAATCATGGTGTACAAATTATTCTACATATGGGAATAGGGAAACTGTAAATCACCTCGTCAATGATCTTCTTGTCGCAGATAAATGATTTCATATACAACATCCACTGTATAGTCAATGTCGCCAAGTGAAATAGAGTACATTTCGCAGCTGTCTATAACTTTCTTCAATGTCATTTGTCTTATTCACAATTGATATGCGTCTTCCTTTATCGATGAGTTTTATTGAGATGTGCTTGTTTTTAGACAGATTGTTCGGGGCAGTCTTTTCTGCTAGAGTCATGTTCTTTCTGATGTGGGTTGCGAATGGAATTTCCTCTATCGATCCTTGCTCAATGCTTTGATTGCAACATTTGTTAAGGTTTGATTTGTAAGATTGTTGATGAATCTGAGAATCTTTCTCAGGCCTTGTCCTTGTTTAACCTTCCATTTCTGTTTATGTTCTTCCTGACGTTCTTTTTTATGTTTTTGGTTCCCAAACAGCAAACGAGACTAAAAACGAAAGGCAAAGGAAGACACTTTTCGTAAAATTCACGAAAGCTGCAAAACAGTAAGCTAAGCTAGCTTCAAAAGCAAAAAGTCTTCTCTTTGTTCATAAAACCCTGACCAAACGGTCTTTTTTAGGCCAGCACATCCTCCAAAAAGGGAACTACTGTAGCACAAAACTATGTGTCTGTCATCACACATTAAGACAAAAAACCCCCAGAAAATTCAACAAACGAAAAAGGCTTCTGAAACAAAGGAAGCAAAAGACCAAAATCACAAACATAGAACCTTTTTTTTCAGGGACCAAGGTCACATGACTAGGGTCAAGGCATGATTTATTCACATGTTTCTCGCCATGTTTTTCGTTATCATGAAATCACACTACTATTGATCTACTGACTATATCGTAACACTTTCAAAGGTAGAACCGATGGGTAAAGTTGCCATAATTTCCTTTATATTGATTCAGTTTTTTAGACAGAGGCCTTTTTAAATAATTTCATAATAGTTTATAATTTGTGTAAAGCTTATTGGCTAAGTTTTAGTACATTTATCATTTATTTTGAGTTTGTGGATCATTAAAACAAATTGTACATTACCTTAAAACTTTTGCCACGCAAATGGGCTATTGTACTAAGCATAGTTAGCTTCATAATAAGCCATTTTGTAACTTTCGGTTTCCATTTTGGTTTATGATGTCATCACAATAATTGATTTGCATCAATTACATGGTTTTTTTCTCTAATTTGGGGTGTAAATTTCAGTTGAGGCACTAAAATGTTGGAAACAGGCTTAATTAGCAGTATTTGAATATTATCAGACAATATTATGGGGTACATTTTGAATTTGGTCGGCCATTTTGGCTTTATGACGTCATCATAATAATTTCTTTGCATCAATTGTATGTTGTATTTGTAATGTGGATGTTTGTGTCAGTTTATTCAAGAAAACCTTGAAAACTGCCTGAATTAGACGTATTTTACCATTTTTAAGGGTTGTAATGGCGGCCATTTTGAATTTATGACGTCATCGAGCCTTTCCAGTAGCCCAAATTTTTGGAGCAATAGCTAATTTTGATCCACATATATATGCGAACGTCTGTAGCAAATTTGGCACTTTTGTCATCCGTGTAACGATATTTTTGTTAAGCCACCTGACTAAAAGACTTAAGGCCCTAGACATGTAGATTCAGTGGGCATAATTTTTTCTGACTTGACACACTGTAACAAACAATTCCAAGTACATGAATACACGTACAGGATTTGTTAGTGATGTTGTTGATGGGGAAGTGACAGTTCTTGCATGCAGGATAATGTACTATTATAAGTTTACTGTGGTTACTAAACTGGCCGTTTTTACAGCTGAAATATAATGTAACATCTTGGCATTTCCATTTGGATGAAACACCCATGTGGTCTGAACACTTTATCATAGTAAACCGGGAATGTATTCACCAGGTGCTGTAATCACACACAATACCGAGATATTTAACATAATGTCAGGTCATGAAGACAGCCAGTGCTTTTAGTATAAAACACAATGCTTTGTACCATTCCAGAGCCATGCTTCTCTGATACAAACACATCTTCACTGATAACACAGGCACATGGCTTAAAGAGGTAAATTAAGTAAAGACAAATTTCCAAGAAATAATCCCCTCATATATTTTACCAGTATGCACTGACACATGCTTACTTGTACACCTCTGACTTGTAAACTTTTGGACCCTCTATGCTAAAACAAAAAGTACTGAGAAAAAATTGAACTCCTGTCATATTATTAGTTGGTTTGTTCTCAACATTTGAATATAACATTTATACAACCAACATGATGTTTTTCCCATTTTGACTTACTTGACTCTCATTTGGTCAATTCCAGTTACAGTTAGAGTGACATGGTCTCCTGCACACGCCCACTTAGAGTCTTCATCTTGAACAAGTACAGCTGCGAATGACATTGCAATAGGTAATATGACACACTCTGCTTGCTGTCTGATTTAAGTTGAATTTTTGATTGTTTTCTGATTTTTTGATTGCATGCACATGCAATAACCATGCACATATATACATGCGCACAGTCCACACAAATGAAAGTCGCACTGCAATGTATACATGTAGCAATAGCTCTTACTGTCACACATTCATACGGTAAATGAGTGCTAAAAAGAACTCCTAGGGCAATCTGATAATCTCCTTTGTTCATAACTTGTCTGGAATTTTTTTAATATGTTCTGAGTTTTCAAATGATTAGGGTACAGCGCCAAGAGCTATCTGTTATGAAGAACCTTACAAATGAATGAAATCACAGCAATAGCTATGAAAGAATACAGCTCTTATAATAAAGACATCTGTTTGACTATTGAGAAAATTTGCGTGACTTTCTTGCTCTTTGGTTAATGAAACTTTTCACTGGAAATTCAATATTGATATGTGCACAACTGGGAAATATGTGTAGTTCCAAACGCATTTGTACACATGGGTTTGTTTATACCACCATCAAGTGATCCCTTAGGCGTGATGAGGTGTATAATACATGTACGACACTGCACATCCATTCGATTCCATAGCAGACATATCCGTATATCTACCACTCCAACACAGAAGGATCAGATCACAATTTGATGTCAGCAAGAAAACACTCCTCTTCATTATAATTTTATAAATTTTCTATGTCACATATTGCAATTGCACACATTGAGACACTAACTTACTTTTAATGTTACCCTGTTCTCCAGCAGGCTTCACTAAAATCCTGTCACCAGCTTGAATGTTGCCTGAGACAATTTTCCCAGATACACTAAAACCAGATCCCATTCCTAAGGTAAAACAAAACACAATTATCAAACAAATTATTCTCCACTGCTTGGAAAGGCAGGGAGGTAGCCAATTTGCATAACAACAATGCATAATATGCATATTCTTTCGTTGTGAAAATGTATTCTTTTGAATTGTTATTAACATATGAATAGGGTGCTCAAAAACTGGGGGGGGGGGGGGGGGCGGCCTGAAAAACAAAAAATTGGTTTGGGAGGCCCCCGGGGGGACACCACATTTGCAAAAAAGGGAAGGGTTGGGCAAATTTA
>LD348685.1:138423-153935 GCA_001465055.1 Ptychodera flava | reverse complement strand
CCAGCTGGGATAGAGCATCATTGTTCGCCTCAGTGAAAGAAGTAAGGAGTGGGTACCTTGACCTAGCGCTCCCTACGCCGACATAATGGGAATGCCTGCGTCGGAAGGTGTTTATAGTGGTTGACCGGTCAGTGCAGTGGTACTATTTCTAGAGTTTTCAAAGTATTTCAGGAGCAGCTGCTGAAGATGTCCATCCAAGCATGCTCCGAGTAATTTCTTGACTGCTGGATTCAGTGGGCGGGAATCAATGGGTACGTTCGCATTTTCTCATCAGTAGGCGTTGCAAAAAGAGAGGTATAGGGAATTGTTGTAGTTGGACAGAGCAGTGGGGGTTATTTTTGTAGGGAGAGGGGAGTGAAGAGGTTTCCTGTTTGGGCTTGAATAACCTGTAGCAGGTGGACGGGAAAAGTTTAGAATCGTACAGGAAAGACAGTTGCGGACCGTTGTCACTGTGATCTAAAATGTGAACTGCGTTCAAATTAATGTAAAAACGTACTAGTACAATTTGCCGGTAAAATATTTCTTATCAACATATTCTTAAAATCAGCTGGTTAGCTGCCTCTTTCATGGTACTTAAACTTTGAACGTATTATGAAAGTGCTGAAGACGCAAAAATGCATCTCACCAATAGAGGCTAAAAGTCTGTACTTTCGCGTTTTCTCTCTCAGGAGTAAGGATCAAGGTCAGGCATGAATTCAAATATTTCGAACGACCATTATTCCCCAAAACTCTAGGACATGTGGTTACATGTTCGGTGATTTGGAATGGATTTGACATTGCATTCCTGACCGACTACTAGCCTTGAACTCATTTCAACCGTTGGGGTAAAGAAGGTTTAGGTACAATAGTACATTTACTTGTAAAAATAACTCTAGTTACAATTTCTCAAAATCGGCTGGTTGGCTGCCCCTGGCATGGTAATGTCGTAATTGGATTGGAAATAGACAGGAAGGAAAGCGCTGGAATTGACGAGCGATCATATGAGAGCTTGATTCCTTGAGTCTGTCAGTGAAAGTGTTTCCCTAATTTTTTTCTTGCTAGTGTGTCTCTACTACTACACTATCGTGACTATGTCGGCTATCTACGCCATAAAAAGACAATAACACACTAATTTCTACCTAAATTAGAAAAAAATAAAAAAATACAAATTATCACTTACCCGTGCGACGAATACTATAATATCTATTGTTTCAAACCAATGCCATGATGATGTTGAAACCATGAAAACAATTCGATGTAATAAGGGGTTTTATCATAGACCCATGCCCATATATGGCCCCATCATTTTGAGCTTTACTGTAAAGTATCAGCAGTGATACTTTACGGTAAACTTCGAAATATGTATGAAATGCGGGAAAACTACGATAAACAAACATAAAAACAAATAAAACAAAAAGCCTAAACCAACCACCCAAACAAACAAACAAAACAGTAAAAAACCAAACAAACAACCGACCAATTAAACAAAACAAAATAAACAAAAACAGACCCAAACCGATTAATTCAAATGAATAAATAAATAACAAATGGATATAAGAGAAAACAATAAGATGAAAAAGAATTGAAATAATTTAAGATACGACATCAGTATAACTACTCATTAAACTCCCACAAGGAATGTGACTTCATGGCCGCCAATGCCCTTTTATGGTCGATCATATAATTTTATCCAACAGCAAATAAGATGACCTTCTCATCGCCGATGAGTAAAAAATCCATACTAGTCTGGAAGACCATGAATGGGTTTCACATATTCACTGTGTAAAATGAATGTGCGATCAATTAGGAAGTAACTTTCTGACGGTTTCTAAACTCATGTCGATACCACTTTTTTGTTTCTGCGCTTCAGCATGTCACGTTCAAAACGCTTGAGTGGCGGCGTTTTGCGGTAGCCTGACGCGTTTTAAGGGGCGTGACAGGTTTACCTATTTATATTTGTTTGTTTGGTTGGTTTTGTTTATTTTTTCGGGTTGGTTGGTTTTACGTTTTTGTTTGTTTGTTTTGTTTGTTTGTTTATCTTGGCTTTCCCGTAAAGAACTGTCATCAGCTTTGGACACAGGCGGGCCAGACGTATTGAATTTTTTTATTTTACATCCCATTACAAGGACGTTTATCTATCATATTAACATCCAGTAATCAAATAGCTAACACAACTAATATTGCTAATCCGTGGACTTATCAGTGATTTTATGGGTTGGTCAACATTGCGAAAGATAGGAAAGTTACATCTCTATCTTTCGCATGTTGTCCTGCGAATTCAATATATTGTCCTGGGCACTCAATATGTTGTGCTGGGCATTCAATATGTTGTCCAGGGCACTCAATATATTGTGCTGGGCATTTGATATGTTGTCCTTGGCGTTCAATATATTGTCTTGGGCATTTAATATGTTGTCCTGGGCATTCAATATATTGTGCTGGGCACTCAATATGTTCTGGGTATTCAATATATTGTCCTGGGCATTCAATATGTTGTCCTGGGTATTCAATATCTTGTCCTTGGCATTCAATATATTGTGCTGGGCATTCAATATGTTGTCCTGGGCATTCAATATATTGTACTGAGCATTCAGTATGTTGTCCTAGGCATTTAATATGTTGTCCTGTCAATTCAATATATTGTCCTAGGCATTTCACAGGTTGTCCTAGGCATTTAATATGTTGTCCTAGGCATATTTTTCGCCCTGTGAAAGGGTCAAAACTTTTCCTGATACAGTGTTTCGTCCGCGTGATTCGCGACTTTGGCGGAATTCTCATAAGGAAATTGACTTAAACAGTACTGCTAGGCTTAATAGCCTGCCAAACGTCAAAACCCAGGCCTAGTTGCGTCTCGCCAAGCCCAGGCCAATCTATTATCTGATTAAAATCTGATGTCGACATGGCTAGGTGTTATCAAGGTCTTTTTCATCTTCGGTCACACCCTCAATGGGGGATGCACTGCAGTAAAAGTCCGTAATACGATTTTAATCAGATTGAGCCGAGCCTAGCTCAACAAAAATATAAGGGGCTTCGCGAAGCTCCGAGCGGCGCACCTAAAAACAATTTGAACAGAAAAGCCAAAGCAAAGGCTACACTGTTTGTCCGGTAGAATTACAATTACAGTGGCGAGCGACGAAGATTAGACGTTTAAAGGGGAAGTTCACCAAGGATGATTTTTACATATATGCTAGCTTTGTGAGCACTTACCCAAGAAAAGCTATTTTCGCCATTTATAACTCGCGCGATCTTTTATAAAAACCGATAAAAATAGTAAAAGAAATTGCCCATGTAATTTGAATCATCGATTGGAGCTTGCATCACCTGATATGGAAGGGATAATCTTCCCCTGGGTCACTCAACAACGCTCAAACTAGGTGAGCGTATTTACGTAACTTTTGTTTATACTGAGATTGCTTGCATAAACGATGAATCACTTATAATAAACTGTCCACTGTCAGATTTTGTGTTGCTGTTTACTACTGTGTTACTGTGAGTTGACAATGTGGGGGCCATACCCGTCCGAAGATGGTCCCTTCCATACCACGTGATGCAAGCTCCAAGCCTGGAGCTTTTTCCCATGATTCAAATTACATGGGCAACTTCCTGTACTTTTTTCATCGGTTTTTGTAAAAAATAGCGCTTTATAAATGGCGAAAATATTTTTTCTCGGGTAAGTGACCATAAAGCTAGCACATATGTAAAAATCATCCTTGGTGAACTTCCCCTTTAAGTAGAGCTGGTTTTTGATAGGTTGTAGTACATATTACCTTCTCTGTTCCTAAAGGTAAACCACTTGTTCCAAATATTGCTTCACTAGCGGCAGGTTCTCAAAGACAAAAATAATAATCAGTACATAAATTCTATTCACGCTGAACAACCAGTTTCCTATTTAATTACCTTCAGGTTTGTCTCATCAGTAACAGCTAATTACTATTTAATGAATCTTAGAACGCATTGGAAATTATAAATTATGGTGCCATAATTTCAGAGTTATATCACTAATTACAAAGTTAATTAAATATGCAATTTAATCCTTAATTAACTTCGCACTACTAAATGCTTTAAAACACAGCCAGAAATGACTAATTACAAAACTTCATTTAATATGCAAATAAGCTATTTATTTACTTTGAACTGCTCAGTGCTTCAGGCGACAATTAGATATTTATCAGCATAATATCTGTAGCAGGTTTCATCAAATTTGATGTCATAATTTCAGAGTTATATCACTAATTACAAAGTTCACTAAATATGCAAATGAACGCTCAGTTAACTTCACAATTACTAAATGCTTCTCAACACAGCCAGCTATCTGTCAGATCAGTATCTGCAGCAGATTTCATTAAATTTGGTGCAGTTATTTCGGAGCTATATGACTAATTACAAAACTTCATAAATATGCAAATGAATTATTTATTAACTTGACACTGCCCAATGCTTCCCAGTACAATTAGATATGTATCAGATCAATATTTCAAGTACGCCATTCTTGACTTTATTTTCGAATTCACAATACAACTTTGAACCTCCCTTCTTGCAATAGATGCAGAAAACAGCACAAACTTAAGTTTGCACCGTCAACTATTTATTGATTTGGGGCCAAAACTGCTCTTCCAACGATCTCTCCATTTCTCAACTTATGTATAAGTTTCGGAGCGTCTTCAAGATTGTAAATCTCGAAAGGTACAAATTTTACCTGAAATGAATGAGAAGAACCTTCGATAAAATACTGCCATAATTGTCTTCAGGTTTCAGGTAGTACCCAAGAACAGTACAGCGTCAAGTTTGAACTTTCGTGAATGAGTGAGGTTTAAAACTTTGCGTTACTTTGCTTAATTTAAAGGTGAAAGAGCAGAGTGTCTCTTTTCGCAAAACCCTCAGCAGACAAATAACCGACTCGGCAGGTTTCTTTTCAAAATTTTTGAAGGAGAAGTATGTGATCTTTTATTTTCATTACTTGGCCACAAACGAATTGGTACTTCATAAATTTGGAAGTCACTTTACAAGCATTGTTTAGGAAGTTTAGAAATTCGAGCCTAAATGAAACGTTAATATAATTATTTTCAATCACAAACGACTCTCTGCTTCTTCGAAGGTTGGAATCTGTCAAAACGCACTGTTAGCCACATATACCTAAAGGCTAGAATGTATTTTATGAACTGTATCTCAAAACGTAAACTATCTTTTCTATTCATGTTTCTTGTCAAATGCTACCAACAACATACACAAATATGCCTGTCCCCATCGAGTTTGCTCAGTACTTTTGCGTAGTTTTTTGCCTTAAAGAGCAATGGTTTAGTTTTACAGACTATTGTCTGCGAAAGGGAAGATGGAAATAGATACGTGGATGCGTAATGCCAGGTTGAAGCTGAACCAGGTCTGTGTTCCGAAATATGTCCTGTGTTCCGAAATATGTTAATTATGATATCCAAAGGGTGATGACGATGGTAAATTGCCCTGTGCGTGGACATAAATCAATAAAAAGTAGCTTACCTTTCCAGTTGCAACCACTTCAACAAGGTCCTTCATTTGTTGTAAACTCCCGGTGTAAATTCCATGCACATTGAGAGCGTTAGAGATCAGTGGGTATAGGGGCATCATTCCTGTGCCACCGTGATAACCGACGCACAGAATTGATCCAGTCTGAAAATTGGAGAAGACAAAATGGCCTTGGTCGAAAATGGTCATATTCTACAAAGCGCGGCACTTTTTTTAATATAAGCCACCGGTTTTGCATTTTACAACCAATTCAGAAAGCGATAAAAATCCAATTTTTTCCAGGGGAAACTTTCAGCTGTTCTCTCGTACAGTAACATAAAATTCAAGGGATATCTTGCAAGTGATTCGTTTGATAAGCAAATAATCTACAATTTACGGAATATTGAAATATGCTACACCCGTTATTCTCTATGTTAGAGCAAAAATATACAAGGTAAATGTCACTTTCTGAAAACGTAATCCATTCTACAACATATTGTATACCCGTTAAAAGCGTGAGTTCAAGGATCAGGAAATTAGCTCCCCACTTGTAATCGACCTTACTTTCAGACAATAGAAGGACAATTTCATCACCTATGTTATACAAGCGGCTTTTATTTTGTTGAACTGTGGACGGGAAAGCGTGGACGGAAATAGCGAACTAATTCTTTTTTAGTGCAGTGTTGCAAGACCCAGTTGAACATTTACCTCGTCAACTTTAAAATCTTCTTAAACAACGCGACATACCTTTTTCAGCGATTGGAAGGCAATGTTGAATGTGCCATTAGTGCCGACAAAATCGATAACTATATGAGGCCCTCCTTCGTGAAACGCTGACTTTACTCTGCTGATCCGCTCCTCCTCAGACTCGCCGTCCTTCAAATGGATAATGCCATGACAGCCGGCTTCCAGAGCCACAGAGAGTTTGTTCTCCTTAAAATGAACGATGTTTTTAGAAATGTGAACAAACACCAAGAACTTGCAGTCGTGAGGTCTTTTTCCTACCGGGTTGAGCCATTGCTGCTCGGTTGGAGTTTTCCTGAATTTTTTGTGAGGCATATTCCTATTTCACATAGGATAGTAGAGTTGGAGATATTAAGTATGTCAACAGGTTTATTCAATACTGTTGCCTATAATGATGCCGTCCAATTTCACACTCACTTATTTTAGTATAAGAAGATGAAAATCATGGCAACTGTGTCAGTGTTGACATGTCAAGCGATGGTGACTCATTGCGGAACCGCTGAAATGCTGATTTTTGTTAACTTTGCGCCGGAAAGACCATTTACGATTTGCGTAAAACTTGTGTAACTAGCCTCTACCCGCTGTTGAGCAGTACTTGAGTCAAAACATGTTTGAGTCCATTCGGCAATATTATTTACATACTACTATAATTTATCAATGTCCATACGTTTACCGAATAGGGCATTAAATTCAAATTTTACCTACTGATTTAAGAGATGAAATCAGGGAGCAATATGTACGTATTAGCGGTTGATCTTTTTCACGCAATTTGGTTAGAGTATCATTTACAGTGGAATTAGGAAGAACTTACAGATATTTCTTTATTGAACGTCATAAAACGATTCATATTTCCAAATAGATGCTACTTTTAACGGTACATTACTATCTTCCCGAAAACAATATATCTAGTTTATAATCACCCGAATCCACCCGAAATCACTCGAATGCGTCTCTGAGATTGAAATTTGGACTGCCCAATAAAACAAAACAATTCTTTTCTGATCTAGTATTTGTTTGGGCTCATTTTAAAGGTGTAAGGTTTTCGAAACTTTCAAATGTTATTTTCTCCATAGTGTTAACACAGGGACGGCAGCCATTTTGATTTTCAGATATCGGTAAGTCTTGGGTAATTTGTTTCTCTAGTGTCAAAATTTGCACGACGACCCCCGATTTTTATTCTCGATTTTGAAAGTGAATGGTTGAAAGATTCCTTAAGGAAAATTTGAGCAAAATTTAAATCTTTCATTTTCGAAGTGCACCACCTTAATAAAATTATACATAATACCCTACTGATTGATACATACATTCCAGATTTAAGGTTCATCCATAGACCCTATCATATTGTCTAAGGTTCATCGTTATAAAAAAGAATTGTATCAAAAACGGAAGCAGATTAGGAACGTAACTGTGTTACGTCCACAGATGTATTTTGAGGTCTTGCTAAAACAACATTGATGAAAGTTGGAAGTGAGAATTTATGAAATGTGTGAATAACAGTGATAACTCTACCTATTTTGAAATTGTTCCAGTGTAATTTATTTGTTTGTTCCAATCTAATTGATTGTATTAGTTTTCTTACACATACTATATAGGTCCAAATTTGCGTCGTCCAAAGTGAAGAAATAATGTAACAGTAGTTAAGAAAAAAGATTCAAACCACTCACGAGCAAATCAGCACAGAAAACTTCGACATTATCATATTTTGGAAGAACCAACGCTTTCAGTAAGTTTATCGAAGACAGCCCCAGTCCTCCTGCACCAATAACCAAAATGCCGCACTTATCTTATACATGGAGATACAATATACGGACATTGTCAATGATTTTTAGGTAAGTAGTCCACTCAACGGAAAGGAAAATATTTCATTGACACTTGTTAGCTTTTTTATTGTGTTACATTAACAATGTGTACCTTACAACTGGATTATTCAAACCTTTCATTACTCACAAACGCCCCGTTATTCAGATAGCAAACACAATATATACGATTGCAAAGCACACTGATATATTTGAATTCTAAGTGCGGACCAGAACTCACATGTAACGATAACCATGCAGTTTACACATTTACAAGCTAAGTTGACAAACTGAATACAGTAAATTAACCTTACTATCAGGAGTAGAACTAGAAACTATGGCTGCCATAAAAAAACTGAAAAATCATCAAACGCTACAGCTACTGGCACTGTAACGTGATCCTGCATACAGCTTATAAAAAAGAATTGGCAAAAATGACTAAATTATGTGTTTCCCACGCCGAGTCTGCCAAAATTGGCTTGTTGGTTGCAACTTCGATCGATTAATCGAAGAAATACTCAAAAAACATACATCTAATCATTATAATGAAAAATTGCAGACAAAAAAAATATTCAGATTTGGGGTACAAATCGGGTAAGTCATAAATTTGTTCTGAACCAAAATATCGAGAACAAATTTATGCTTCTTTTTCTCCAAAGCAAACATGTCAGAACCACGTCTTTGATTTGAGACCGACATTGACACGATTTTTTATGTAAGCATACCTCTCATTCCTAGCACTGGGTTTATTTTCGTCATCGCTGTTTGCACTGCATTGTATGCCGTCAACATTCCGCATCCCAACATTCCAGCGATTTCCATGGGAACAGTCTTGGGCACTTTGACAAGGCAAGTGACAAGCGGCACTGCAACATACTGGGCATAGCTAAGTCAAAATGAAAACATTGAATAATCTGTGAATTTTTGCCTTCACAATAAATAAATGTTACATCGCCAACTAGACTAGAGAGAATGATTAAAAGGGAAGACGCTGTAAATTTTGATAGTATTTTCATCATTATTTGTTCCATGAAGCAAGTATATTTTCACGATCTTCTCCCTAAAGTCTATGAACATACAAATATGTCACCACAAGGCATTCTGCGATGTTGCTGTCGACAAATGAATTCTAGTCACGACAATAGTGCACTTGTTAACGACGTTTAACAATTACACACAAGCCGACAAGATTAGCTGATACTAGGAACATAAGGAAAATGTTATCTTGTGAGTAGAATTAGAAAGTGATTTACTGAGCATAGAAAGCAGGAAAACGCATCGAAAATGCGACTTGAAATCTTCCCTGGTATTGTGGTTTTAACCATGCATATCTATGGAGCTGTACTGAAAAATCGCATGGTTGTCCGTGTTTTACAACTGTATGAAAGATCGATCGATTGTTATTATAAAGTTTCGGTACCGTACAGAACAAGATGAACCTATTGCGAATAAAAATAACTGCTGCTAATAGACATTCCAAGACCTGTCTTCATATTACAGTAGAGTTTCTCGAGGGACCATGATTTTATGGGCCTTAACACTGAGATCATACAGACTACCGTATGTGAGGTCGGATGAGCGGAAAGCATGTTGTTTGTGTTATCTGTCGAATGATTTTAAGTTGAAATAAATAATTCGTGCAAAATCGTTAAAAGGCAAAATACTTATGGGGAAATTTAAGATATACACTCTTGATCTTCTGGTGACTCGAACAACTGACCAGCATCTACATTCTGTCAGAACTGATAACTAGCTCATCTCTGACCATAGTCTCGTCCACTTCAAGCTGAAAGTACAGCGCCAAGCAAATACGATGCTAAAGATCTCTCGTCGCAACTATGACAAGATGGACGGTGCCGATCTACATAACAAACTTTCATTAAAACTGTCGAATCGCCCACAGGATGCTGATATTGAAAATCTTTCTCATTTTTTCCGTCAGGCTGAACGCTCCCTTAGGCTGAACTGTGATTGCTTCATGTCTGACCAAATCAACTAAATTTGCAGGAACGGATATTATTCTTTATACCGTATCAGCAAGATCCGCAAATTACTTGACAGAAGTACCACCGAGACATTGATCCATGCCTTCGTCACATCCCAACTGGACTACTGCAATAGTCTCTTGTACGGAGTATCAAAAGAACAGCTTTCTCGATCGCAGTCAGTTCAAAATGCTGCTGCACGTCTCGTCACTCAATCACGCAAATTTGACCATATTACATCCGTGTTGATCGACTTGCATTGGATTCCAATCGAAGCTCGAATAAGATTCAAGGTTCTGTTGATTACCTATAAAATTATTAATGGTATTGCACCCATGTACTTGAGCGACTTAATTGAGTTGTATGTTCCGGCAAGAACTCTCCGGTCCTACGTTTAGTCCCGCCAAAAGGGAAGTATAATAAGTCCTATGGCCATAGGGCCTTTTCTGTTCATGCTCCTTTCCTTTGGAATTCATTGCCATCAGAAATTCGCTCTGCAAAAAATGTTAAATGTTTTAAACGTGCTTTGAAGACTTACCTTTTTACTGTGATTTTTAGCCATTTTGCTAATTTTACGCTGTATTTACTTCCTTTCCAAGTTTCTTTGTGATATTTGTGACTTTTTATTTTAAAAACATCTTTGCTCTCATTTGTCATGTATTTTTTTTCTTCAGTCATGTACAGCGCTAAGACGTATGTGTAGTGCGCTTTAAAGAAGTTTTTAATAAAAATTATATATGTATTATTATTATTATTATTATTATTATTATTACAAGTTTAGGGGCTATAAGTATTATATAGAAATCTTAAAACAGTTCATTGAAGCTATGTGGGATTAAAAAAAGAGGTGTTGTTTATTTTAATTTGTCAATAGGGGTGACTTCAAATTGTTGTATGTGCAGCGCAGAATTATGCATCATACTGTACGGAGAGAGGGAGGATATCATTAAGCCAAGGGATAATTAAATGCTTGTCGGAAAAGTGACGTTAAGCAGTTTAAGCGATACCAGCAGGCCTAGACGTTTAACTTTTGTGCGAACTTTATGGATACACGTTCAATCGGTTCAATGTAATTTTGTTATTAGTTTTCTTCCATCAAAAGTCACGACTATGAAAAAGATTTCCAATATATATTAACAATCTCTCTCTCCCTCTCTCTGTCTCTCTTTGGTATAATATTTCTGTTGATTACTGGATTTTACACTTGATATTTAGTCTTTCTAACGCAAAATATCCCTTTGATATAACACATTCTGTTGATTACTGGATTTTAAGTGGAATCCTTGAAAAACTGGTAATTTTAACTCCTTAAATGGTTGCTATGGAAACATCTCACATTAAAAATGAGTGTGATTTTTTTTTGGTGTGCTCACCAGAAAAACCCTTATTATAAATTTTGACATCAATCAATAGTTCTTTAATAGGAATTAAGGAAAAAGTAACATTTTCAATCCCAAAATAGTTACCATGGCAACTTGAAACATTAAAATAAGTCTTGTTTTTGTGTTCTCTGACCCGAACTCCCCCACTAGATAATTTTTATATCAATCAAAGTAACTTTTCATGGGATCTTAGAAAAACTGAAATTTTCAACCCCTAAAATGGTTACCATGGAAACATGGGGCAGTGAAATTGATATCATATTTGGCCTTCTCGACCCAAAGTACCCTTATGGTGAAATTTTCATGGAAATTGAACCTATTATTATTCGCGTTATTATTTATATATAATATTTATATTAATTATTATATTATTGTATATATGTATATACATAATATATATATCTATATATGTATATGTGCGTGTGTGTGTGTGTGTGGTGTGTGAAAACGTCAGCCTACCACTATGAAGATGAATTGTGGAAATAATCTCCCATACTTTTGTAGTGTTGTTAAATTGCAAAAGTAGTCAAAATTTTCTATTGGAGTTAGATTTAGCCTCGCTAACAGATATTAGGCCTCTGAAATTATTCCAATACAAGTCTTGTCTGCCGCTTGTGGGGCTCATTTTAAAGCTCTTGGAGCAAAACAAAATAATTATCAAAAAGTTTATTTTTCCCATAGCATTAACAAAGGGATGGCGGTCATTTTGCATTTTAAGTATCGGTCCAAGTCCACAACTTTGCACGGTGACCCTGATTTTTACCGTTAAATGTCTCATTAACGAAGATATGAGCAAAAATTTAAGTCTTTCACTTCTAAAGCGCACACTACCTCAATAGTAACGCTTAAATTCTATCAAGCCGATTGCAAAATACGAATTCTTAACATAATAGCAACGAGTCAGCTCCAGAAACGTTGATGGACTACTGGTAAATGATGATGCGCCATAGAATTCTTCAATTGAAATAAATGAAAATTCAAAATAAAAATATATATTACCCTCCATCTGTTGTGATGCCTATTTCCACTTGTTGCAGACATGGCAAATCACAAAGAAGTGGTTTCCAAGAGAGACAAGGCTTGCAACGCTGGCAGCCAATCCATGGGAATACAGCGACATTATCCCCTACGGCCAATGCGTCAGGATTGGATGCCGATTGACCAATAGAATGAATGGTTCCAGCAATTTCATGACCTCAGACACGTTGAAATAGGTGAGCATGTGAAAGAATATATATAAAATATGATACAGAACCAAACAATTCAACAACTAATTTTCTTTGTAGCATTTAAAAATTTTGTGTATTATTTCGAGTAATTTTGAAGTGAGGACAGGATGTATGTATGTATGTATGTATGTATGTATGTATGTATGTATGTATGTATGTATGTATGTATGTATGCTTGATATACGACAACATACTCACGATACTGATTGTGTACATTTCTAAAATACGTTAAGTGTACATGTATGTAATATACAAATAAAATGCATACTTATAGTGTACACTGGGTCTGCCAAGATCTACGTTACAGATGCAAACTAAGTCTTTTCGTCCAAACTTGAACAGACAAAATTTTGTAAAAGTGTCCGAAGTTTTATGAAATTCTTTTAAAGGTCTGGTGAAGAGTAAAACTGAAATTTTTATTGCTTGTTTATTTTGACGACTTAAATGGTCAAAAAAGCTTGTGCATTGGAATTTTTCAAAACTGCCCCCCAAGTTCCGAATAAAGGCCCTAGTGACGCCCTTGGCAACAAAGAAACAAATCTTCGGTAAACTTCGGCAAATGTCGGGTATGGCGTTTTTGGAGGACATCGACCGCCGATGCTAGCTATTCACGCAAGTCCTTTTGTGACACGTGCATTCTCCAAAACATTGTAAAAAGTTGTTACACACACAGGGCCCGGACGCAGGGCTAGGGCCAGGGAACTGCTTACCGTCTTGTCGCTATGCATCGTTCTCATTCAGAATCAAAATTGTTTCAATGGCCGAAGGATGAAGATCTGGCCAGAAAATGGAACAAGTTTGTGGAAGCAAAGCGGATTAATTTTACTCCTGTAGCCACGAGCGTACTTTGCTACAGACACTTCACTGACGATTGTTTTGCCAATCGCACGGAATACGATCAAGGATTTTCCAGAAGGCAAGCCCTAATTTATAAGATTATTAATAAAACTAGTGATTGGCTAGATTATTTTGATGGTGTAGTTCTACCTCACGAGTTCTCGATACCCATAGACAACGACGACTGCTGTGATTGCTTTCCACACGGTCCCTCCACAAAAGGACCGTGCTTTCCAAGCATTTCTATGTGGCCAAACCATGTGTTGCGCAACATCGTATATACTAGTCCGTGGGCTAGAGTGGGTCTACGTGCACCCCTCCCCCCCCCCCAGGATAACAAACCTTTATTTTTCATAAGCCTTGGGATCCCTAGAAAACGAAATGGAATTTTAACAGAAAAAATATAGGGATGGAATAGCTGTTATGGTCATGTTTTGAAGGGTACCGCAAAATCACGATTTTCCAAGCCAAATGCATTTTCGTCGAATCTGTCTTCTTGTAAGTCATGTGCTGAGCTCATTTTTTAACATAACCTCACTTGTTTGGTATCATTAGAAAGGGAATTGATTCGTCTTTAAGATGAAATATTGCAATATGCAATATCTTCTACAGTTTTTGTCGAATATAACCAAAACTTACCCCTTACCCCAAAATTTAACGTTGCAAATTACAGAAAATCTCAAATTCTACCAATTTTTTAGCTAGGCATAATGAAAAATGCAATGCTTTGTCTAAAATCTGTTTTATTTGATACAGGAACATGTCAGATATATGAAATAGACTTTTAACAGAAAAAATATTGGGAATCTACAGCTGTAACAGTCATATTTTGAAGGGTACCGCAAAATAACAGTGTTGCAGATTTGCATGCATTTTTGTTAAATTTGTCTTCTTATAAGTTACTACTGAGCTTGTTTTTGAATATAACCTGGCTTGTTAGGTATCATTAGAAAGATAATGCACTAATATTTAGAATGATATATTTGAACATGCAATATCTTGTATAGTGTCCATGATATATAACCAAAACCTACCCCTTACCCCAAAGTTTACATGAAAATTTCAGTCATAGCTAAAACCAAATTCTACCATTCTTTTACGTAGACATATAAAATCTGCCCGTTTTTGCTATTAAATCTGTTTTATTTGGTACAGGAACATGTCAGAAATATGAAATAGACTTTTAACAGAAAGAATATTGGGATTCTATAGCTGTAACAGGCATATTCTATGGAGAACTGCAAAATCACAGCAGTGCACACTCATATGTGTTTTTGTGAACTTTGTCCCATTGTAGGTCATCTGCTGCGCTTATTTTATAACATAACCATGTTTATTTGGTACCATAGACAAGCTAATTTACTTCTTTTTAAAATGACATATTGTTATATGCCATATCTTATATAGTTTTCATGGAATATGACGAAAACTTACCCCATACGACAAAGTCTATATCGAAAATTACTTTCGTAGCTATCGTCAAATTCTACCAATTTTCTAGCTAGACATAACAAATAAGCCAATGCTTTTTATAAAATCTTTTTATTTGGTACTGGGGAATGTCAGAAATATGAAATAGACTTTTAACAGAAAATATATTGGGACTCTACAGCTGTAACAGTCATATTTTGAAGGGTCTCGCAAAATCACAGTATTGAAAACTCGCTTGCTTTTTTGTTAAATCTGTCTTCTTATAAGTCATCTGCTGAGCTTGATTTTTGACATAACATGGCTTGTTAGGTATCAATAGAAAGGTAATCAACTAGTCTTTAAAATGACATATTGTAATATGGAATGTCTTGTTTAGGTTTCATGAAATAGGACCAAAGCTTACCCCATACCCCAAGGTTTACACAGCAAATTACTGCAAATCTGAAACTCTACCTTTTTTTTACAATTTATTAACTTTACATACCAAAGGCAATGCTTGTATGCGATCTATGAAATCTGTGTGTTTGTTAAAAAAGTATGTTACAAATATGAAATTAACTTTTAACAGGAACATAATATGATTTTGTAGCCTTTTGGATCATATTTGGAAGGATACCCAGGTATCAGGGCAAATTTGCCGAAACACATACA